>CM059320.1:2308159-2475659 GCA_030340685.1 Protosalanx chinensis | reverse complement strand
TTTTTCATTTGTGTGTTCGTGCCTTTTCTGTCTAATATTTTAGATTAAGTGCTCTGGTTGTCTGCCTGTCTGTTTGCATGTCTGCATGTCTGCCTGTCTGTCTGCATGTCTGCATGTCTGAATGTCTGCCTGCCTGCCTGCCTGTCTGCCTGTCTGTCTGTCTTCTTGTCTGCCTGCATGTCTGTCTGTCAGTCTGCCTGCCTGTCTGTTGATGTACTTGTGATACTGTTCTGTACCGTGTGCATATCATCTCTGCTCATTCTAAAAACTGCACAAAGACTCCCAAAGAAGCTTTCAGCTTGTTCAAACTGTGGAGAAGCCTTAGTTGTGCGTGTTGACATGGCTGCTTTTGTGTTGTCTTGTACTATCAACACATTCCTTGTTGTCCATCTAACAGGCAGCTCCTCTGCCCCCTGCTTAACTCATGAGCTTTGGTCTGTCTGTACACAGGAGCCAGTTCATGCTGAGAAAATCATTGAGTTGGGTTTCAAAGCGACTGGAACACAAATGATTTGCACAGATTGATTAGAGACCTTCTGTTTCTCTTCCACAGAGGAGGGAGAATGACACAACATCCCCGGCATAATAATGTAGAAATGCTATGAACACCTCTGCATAGAGAAATGAATTGGAATGAACAATTGCTACGATGATTACTAGACTGTGGGAAGTCATGTTGTGAAGGAGACTTCTTCTAATTTGAAGAATTCATGCCTTTAGGTGTTTTAACCTAGTTAACCAGAATCAGAATCAGTGGCTTTGTTAGGTCCTATCCCAGTGCTATCAGTGGCTTTGTTAGGTCCTATCCCAGTGTTACCAGTGGCTTTGTTAGGTCCTATCCCAGTGTTACCAGTGGCTTTGTTAGGTCCTATCCCAGTGTTACCAGTGGCTTTGTTAGGTCCTATCCCAGTGCTATCAGTGGCTTTGTTAGGTCCTATCCCAGTTCTATCAGTGGCTTTGTTAGGTCCTATCCCAGTGCTACCAGTGGCTTTGTTAGGTCCTATCCCAGTGTTACCAGTGGCTTTGTTAGGTCCTATCCCAGTGCTATCAGTGGCTTTGTTAGGCCCTATCCCAGTGTTACCAGTGGCTTTGTTAGGTCCTATCCCAGTGTTACCAGTGGCTTTGTTAGGTCCTATCCCAGTGCTACCAGTGGCTTTGTTAGGTCCTATCCCAGTGTTACCAGTGGCTTTGTTAGGTCCTATCCCAGTGTTACCAGTGGCTTTGTTAGGTCCTATCCCAGTGTTACCAGTGGCTTTGTTAGGCCCTATCCCAGTTCTATCAGTGGCTTTGTTAGGTCCTATCCCAGTGTTACCAGTGGCTTTGTTAGGTCCTATCCCAGTGTTACCAGTGGCTTTGTTAGGTCCTATCCCAGTGCTACCAGTGGCTTGGTTAGGCCCTATCCCAGTGCTACCAGTGGCTTTGTTAGGCCCTATCCCAGTGCTACCAGTGGCTTTGTTAGGTCCTATCCCAGTGCTATCAGTGGCTTTGTTAGGTCCTATCCCAGTGTTACCAGTGGCTTTGTTAGGTCCTATCCCAGTGTTACCAGTGGCTTTGTTAGGTCCTATCCCAGTGCTACCAGTGGCTTTGTTAGGCCCTATCCCAGTGCTACCAGTGGCTTTGTTAGGTCCTATCCCAGTGCTACCAGTGGCTTTGTTAGGCCCTATCCCAGTGCTACCAGTGGCTTTGTTAGGCCCTATCCCAGTGCTACCAGTGGCTTTGTTAGGTCCTATCCCAGTGCTATCAGTGGCTTTGTTAGGTCCTATCCCAGTGTTACCAGTGGCTTTGTTAGGTCCTATCCCAGTGCTATCAGTGGCTTTGATAGGTCCTATCCTAGTGTTACCAGTGGCTTTGTTAGGTCCTATCCCAGTGCTATCAGTGGCTTTGTTAGGTCCTATCCCAGTGTTACCAGTGGCTTTGTTAGGTCCCCTCATCCTTCCACACAGCTTAGACTCACAGTAATCTGACTCTGGCTCTAGAGGGAAATTCAGAGAACAGGAAGAGATTAAGAGAGTGCTTGGTAATTTGAACGTCACATTATATGGGTGACAGTGATTAATTATTCCCAAAATAATAACCTAACATCATGACAGATCCAGAAAAGTTTGCTGCAAAGTATCTGTTAGAACATATCTCTAGTTGTGATTTGGCACGTAGCCAAGATACTTTCATCTGAAAGGTACAGAAGGTGTGGAAGGAATGACTAGAGATCTACTGGACTGTAGTGGAACTGAGAGCTCTCTTTAATCACAACCCCAGAAGATTGGCGCCAATCTGGTTAAAATCCCATCCGCCTTTGTGATGGCTTTCCATTGGATTAGACTATAACTGCCTACCTCAAACCCCCAATACAGTGTGTATTAACCCCTGCCTCTCAGAGACTGACTGGCAGAGGATTGAGTCAGAGGAGACAGTTGGTGAGGACTGGGGAAGATATACTGAGGTCAGAGGAGCATATGACTCTCATGTATAAGCACACACAAACAGGAGGTCCCAGAAACACACATGCTCCCACGCACACACACGGCTACACGCACACGCAGCCTCCTGGTTGGCTGGAGAATGCAGCACATGACACTGGACTCCTGAAGACCATGTCATCATCAGATCAACCAAATATGATTTGTTTTTCCCCATTCCTGATGCTCTTGGAGAGTGTGCAGTTGTTGGAATTATCGGTCAGTTGAGAGCAGAAATATTCGATGCTTCCACTCCAGATACATACTTGTGTAGGTTAACAGTTGGGGAATCAGCAATTAGTATTTTTCAGCCCCTGCAATCCTTATGAAATACAAAAAGTTTACTTTTTTACTGGGATGTTTTAACCTGATAACATAGAAAAGGGGAGTGTCTTCATATATTATTTATCCTTTTAGCTAGGGCAGAACATAAATACTGGAGAACAAAGTGGAAGTCTGTCACATAAAATTATCCATCTACCAAATCATACAGCAGGAATATTCAACTCCATTCTAAGTGAACCATACAGAGAGTCCATATAGTAACAAACCTCACCAGGGACAAATGAAGCTGGATCCTCTGTCTAGTGGATGGAGCTTGTTAAAAGTGCTGTGGTACTGTGGTGCTCTAGATATTTTAATGAGCCGGCTGGGTATGGGGGGGCTGGGGTAGCGTCTGACAGCTTCGCTAGGGAGGAGTCATCGAGTCTGTCTCTAATAACAGAGGCATTACTGCCCCTGATGACAGGGTGACACCTGACCTGACCACACCCACCTGACCACACGTACGGTCAGACAGTCTGAGAGACGACATCTCCAAGGTCTCCTTCGGGTCTTCTTTCCGTTACACAGACTCCCGTTTCCTTTTGTCCCTCTGTGATTTGTTTTGTGTATCTGTAGAGGCTGGGAGGCACATGCCGACAGCGTGTGAGCTGGGGCCCGCCGCCCTGGGCTCTGTGCTGGGCAGAGGACAGCTGCAGGGACCGGTCTAGAAAAGGAAGCAGAGAGCCAGAGGGCCTTGCTCAGACTTTGGCTCTGTGCCAGGGAGACACAGGGAGGGGGAGGAGGAGGGGGCGGGCGGGGGGGGGGGGGGTGTAACTAGCTGTGCTCTTTTGGAATGTACTGCCAATCTCTGGACTTCCCAGATCCACAGAGGTACTAGATAGGAGCACCTCACAGCCACTCTCACACACACACACGTAGGGAAACACACCTAGCGAAGTCCGCGCGGTCACACACAGCTGTGGATTACCTCGCATGTGAGCGTCTGTCAGTCATGGATGTATAATTGCCGAACGCTGCAACACCACACAGTGGAATCTAGACGTCCGTCAGAAGCTCTGCAGGAACACTCCTGGTTCCATGAGCTCTGCCAGCACCTGACACACCAGCCTGCTTCTGTCAAGGAGAGATCTTTCACAAACCAGAGCTTTATAGAATGGCTAAGAGTCGTCTGGTCCACCTCGGTGATGTGGCACCGGTGCTGGTTGGAAATTTGAGAAGAACCAGCAAAGTAAGTACAGTTTGTTGTGGGACCTCGCCTATTGAGGGGGGGGGGTGGCACGGGGTGTGACTCAAACCAGGGGGAGGCTCAGCGGTCGCCCCTCACATATCCCAAATTAGTTTTAGAGGAGTGTTGGGACCAGTGGGACGTTCGTTTCAAAGATCTCCTTCATGGCTCATTTCAGAGATAGGACGCTCGGTTGGTTGCCAGTTCAGATTGAGGTCAGAAGCATTGTGGTAGGAATGCTTGTTGCCGTAGTGATGGGTGTTCAATAGTTCAATAGTTCATAAGGTACAGTGGGCTTTTCCTTGACATGGAAGCTGTATTCAGTCAGAACGTGACGAGTCCTTACCAATTAAACAAGCCAGGTCTTTCTGATGGAATACCTTCATCTCTCCCTTAGGAAGCCATGGGTGTTTGTCTTTAGGGTTTGAGGCAAACCGTTGTTTGCATATGGTGGAGGACTTTACACACTGAACACTGAGACAATATTGGACGGTACACAAAGAGTCAGCTGCACCTTAATGGTTTTATGAAGCCGGAGTACACAGGAAGGTGTCTCTAAATGGCAACAATAATCAACGGAATCATGCTGAAATATCTGAGATGACTTCAACAAACTCCTCAATGTGTGAAATAGGAAGCCAGGAAGTCCTCAGTCAATGATTGATGAGATATTGTTGATCGGATGAGACAAGAGTCGGCATGCTTTGCCATGGTAACTGCGGTTGCTCACTGCCAGCAAGAGATAAAATGGCACAGAAGAATAATAGGGGAAATGCGATTAAGTAACTCAAATAAATGTAAATGTTCCATTGTCAGGAACCATTGCCCTAAGCATGGATATTGCAGGGAACAGATGGCGTGAATCACACTACGCCGAGGTTTATTCAAGCTAAAAGTTAACCGACATCGTTTTCCCTCATCTAAATATTGTATCGAATTTCTGCTCCTCTGCTCCTGAGGACATAAGATTTGGCCTGTTTATTTCCACAAGAACAGATGGTCTATAAAGTCATAAAGGACAACTGCATGGAACAGATTGATGGTGCGACGGTTCTATTGAAAACAAGCGCTGCAGAAAAGATGCGTGTACCGACTGGCTCTGTATCTGGGGGGGGGGGGGGGGGGGGGGGGGGAAGCTGTGCACCACATCCGTACCACAGAGCTTAATGAACCCTTCATCTCAATCTCCTCTCTCCAGAACACAGACCTATTTGAAATGATTGAGAAGATGCAGGTAAGGTGGGAGTTTGACCTCTTCTGGCTTCCTAACGTTTCCGAGCCTGGCTGTGCTGACACTAACCAGTGACTTGACATGTGTGAGTCGATCCAGTGTTGCTGTTCACCTCCGCTGGCTCGCCTTGTCTCTGCTCTCTAGACTAAAGACCGGGAGAGCAGGTGGAGGCAGGAGGAGCAGCCACTGGGGGGGGGGGGGGGGGGGTGAACCACTGTCATAACAAGCATCCCCTAACACAGCCCTGCTGCTGGCTAGCTTTCTATCAAGACACACTAACTCTCCCCCCCTCACTAACTCTGCCCCCACAATGTCAGTGGGGGATGAGAGGACATCAAGGGGAAATAATGTTTTTGATGGTACTTATCAAATCAAGGGAACAAAGAGCTCTGTCTCTCTCTGTGTTTCAATTCACTGATGTACTGTAATAGTTAGAGGGTAAGAGATTGTCACTCATCGAAATATAAAAATTTCCCTAACGGAATCGTTCGAATTCTGGGTGTGATCCTTTATTTTGTTTGTGTAAGGATGCATTTGTTTGACAATGAGAATCCTCAGCGGTGTGTTGTTTTTTATCAGGCGCTTGAGGAAGCTCATCCCTCCATAATCACACACATCATGCAGGACTAAATCCACAGCAATGCTTCCCCTGGTTGATCACACTATCAGCTAGCCCTCACCTACCCACTTATGTGATGTTAGGGAGCTGGTATCTAGCCATTCCACACACACGCATGTGTACATATGTTCGCCCACTCACTCTCCTAGGTATTTCATCTATCTACTCACTGGCTGGGTATTTATATTCATGTAGCTTCTAGAATGATCCCATTGTCTAATTCTCTTTCCCTAACAGCATCCACTGCTATGTGTCTCATATCTTCTATGTTTTGCCTGCTGTGTAAACATAATTTGTACTTAACTTGTTGTTGTTGTTGTTGTCAATGTGATTATGCATTTTGTAAAATCAGACGTAACAATATCAGTGTGACTCATGACCAGAAATACAGCAGGAGATGTCTTGTGGATCTGTACCGTTGGTGTGTGATAATTATTATTTCTGTCTATTGTTCTTTCTCTTTCTGTATTTTTCTCTCTCTATCTCCCCCTCCCTCTCCCCCTCCCTCTCTCTCTCTCTCTCTCTCTCTCTCTCCTCTCTCTCTCTCTCCCCCTCCCTCTCTCTCCCCCTCCCTCTCTCTCTCTCTGTTTCTATCCTCTCTCTCTCCCCCTTCCTTCCTCTCTCTATTTCTGCCCCCCCCCTCTCTCTCCTCTCTCTCCCCCCCTCTCTCTCTCCTCTCTCTCTCCCCCCTCTCTCTATCTCCTTTCGCAGGGCAACAGAATGGATGAGCAGAGATGTACCTTTCCTCCCCCACTGAAAGTACGACCCCTGTCTTGGTCGAGAGACCTTGCACGTACACTACCGTCATTGTCTCCCCGCTCCCTGTATCTCGCCCTATCTGACTGCTGACAACCACAAACACTGGACTGCAACATCAACTGCCAACCAGGAGATAGAAGTCCTTGTTCTGCTATCTCTCTCTACACTAACACAGTTAGATATTCTGTATGCGCCAACACACCCTATGAAATTTTATACACAGAGCCAGAGTCTGTTGTATAGATACTGTATAGAATATAACCAGCAGAGCAGATTGGGAGTGCTGCTGGATAAGACAGCCATGAAGTCATCTCTTCATTAGATCAGGGCTTACATCCAAAGCCCATTATGTTATAGCTAGTTAGCCAATGCCAGTAGTCCACTTTGAGTGTCTGCCTGGGTATAACTGATCCAGGTAGAGAGCTAAAGTGGCTCCAGAGTGAGAGAGAGAGAGAGCGAGAGAGAGAGGAAGAGGGAGGGAGAGGAAGAGAGAGGGAGAGAGAGGAAGAGGGAGGGAGAGGAAGAGGGAGGGGGAGAGAGAGAGAGAGGAAGAGAGAGAGGAAGAGAGAGAGAGAGAGAGAGAGAGAGGGAGGGAGGGAGAGGAAGAGGGAGGGAGACAGAAACCGAGAGACAGCGAGAGATGTCCCCTGAAGTGTATGTGTTTGTGTTCCCTCTGCAGACTGAGGAGGATTACATCCCATACCCCAGCGTCCATGAGGTCAGAACCCCAGCAGCCGTATTCACACAGAAAGACCACCTGCACATATTAACCAGCAGAGAGACAGAACATGCTGACCCCCTGTGTGTTCCAGGTGCTGGGCAGGAGGAGCCCCTTTCCTCTCATCCTGCTGCCGCAGTTTGGGGGCTACTGGATCGAGGGTACCAACCATGAGCTGAGGGACCCAGGGGACTATGAGCAGATCCAGCCCCTGTCCCCCAGCACACGCACCAAGCTGGAGTGTAACACCACTGCCAAGATCTACAGGAGACACTTTCTGGGGAAGGTGAGGCTCAGACTATCTGGGGATGTTTTTCAGGTTAATGTGTTTCTGAATACCTGCAAAGCAGCATAAAAACAGGGACTGGACATAGAGCCACTAGAGGCTGCAGCTAGTAATGCTGTGTCAGGGCTTCATCTTATCAGCCAAACTGAAACAATAAGGCACACACAGCAGACCAATACTGTAGAAATGGAGTGAGCTAATTAAAAGTGTTATTGTGTGTGTGTGTGCGTGCATGTGTGTGTGTGTGTGTGCACTTCTGTCTTGGCTTTGTCTTCAGGAACACTTTAATTACTACTCAGTGGATGGTGCCCTGGGCCATCTGGTGTTCTCCCTGAAGTACGATGTTCTGGGTGACCAGGAACACCTGCGGCTCATGCTCAGGTGACACACATCCACACACACACACATCCACACACACACATCCACACACATCCACTCACACACACACATCCACACACATCCACTCACACACACACATCCACACACACACACACACACACATCCACACACACACACACACATCCACACACAAACACATCCACACACACACATCCACACACATCCACTCACACACACACATCCACACACACACATCCACACACACACACACACACATCCACACACAAACACATCCACACACACACATCCACACACATCCACTCACACACACACATCCACACACACACATCCACACACACACATCCACACACACACACACACATCCACACACACACACACACACACATCCACACACAAACACATCCACACACACACATCCACACACATCCACTCACACACACACATCCACACACACACATCCACACACACACATCCACACACACACATCCACACACACATCCACACACACACACACATCCACACACACACACACATCCAAACACACATCCACACACACACATCCACACACACACATCCATACACAAACATCCACACACACATCCACACACATCCACATACACACACATCCACACACATCCATACTCAGACGTCCACATACATGCATCTTATAACCCTGTTTAGTCTGTGAAACCTCCTTTTCTCCCTCTTTCCTCCACATCCAGTCCTAATAATCCATCCGTTTTACACTGGAAGTTGTGGATTTGTGAAGGTCTATTTTTCAGCCCATCAGAAGGGTTAAACGCTGTGTTATGATGGATGGAAACTTCCCATCAGGGCCAATCTGGTGTGTTCATGCAGGGTGTCCTCAGAGAGCTCGTCTTCCTCTGGGTCCTGGAGGCAGAGGACATGTCAGCAGCCCTGTCATCTCTGCCTTCATGGGACAGATGGCCTGTTTAGGCTGCAGTGTGGGTGGAGGGAGGGAGGGGGGGAGGGGGGGAGGGGGAGGGGGGGAGGGAAGGGGAGAGGGAGGGAGGGGGAGGGGGGGAGGGAGGGAGGGGGAGGGAGGGAGGGGCGGAGGGAGGGGGACTCACTAAGGGGAGGCAGGGGAGGGAGGGAGGGAGGGAGGGAGGGGAGGGAGGGAGGGAGGGGGAGGAGGGACGGAGGGAGGGAGGGAGGGGGAGAGGGAGGGGGGGGAGGGAGGGAGGGAGGGGGAGGGAGGGAGGGGCGGAGGGAGGGGGACTCACTAAGGGGAGGCAGGGGAGGGAGGGAGGGAGGGAGGGAGGGGAGGGAGGGAGGGAGGGGGGGGAGGGACGGAGGGAGGGGCGGAGGGAGGGGGGGGCGGAGGGAGGGGGACTCACTAAGGGCTGGGCTCGCTCGAGGATCGAGGGTTGCGTCTCACCATTTGACAGGATGCTGTTGCTGTTGGTTGATCTCTCCCATCAGGACCAAATTGAAAACCTACCATGATGTTATACCCATCTCCTGCCTGACTGAGTTCCCCAATGTAATCCAGATGGCCAAGGTGAGGTCCTGCGCCAGGTGACACCTCGCTCGTGGCTTGTGTCATGGCCCACTTCCATGGAATTGAATGGATGGAATCCCCACTCGTGTTTTATGAAGTAATATGTTTCTTATTTTGAAATCCACAGCTCGTTTGTGAAGAGGTGAACGTGGATCGGTTCTACCCGGTCCTTTACCCCAAAGTAAGGCTGGACTCTCAGCGCTCACATGTCCTCATTGTGTCTCCCAGCATTATGAGAGCAGCAGTTCAGCTCCCAGTGGTTCTGACTGATCTGCTCATCTGTTATTCTGCTGAAAGGCTTCGAGACTCATCGTCACATTTGATGAACACGTTATAAGTAACAACTTCAAGTTCGGGGTCATCTACCAGAAGTTTGGACAGGTGAGCTGGAATAAAACTAGTGTTGTAGCAGATTATGTAAGAAGAATGTCTCTCTAACTGCTCATAGTCACCTGACTAGAATAGCATGTATGTGCATGAATGGCTGTGTGATCTTGTACAATCCCGTACGCACGCTTTAATGCAAACTGACACAAACTCCAGTTACAGCGAATCAACTAACCAACATCTCACCAATGGCATCACAGGCAAGGGCATCACAGGCAAGGGCATCACAGGCACTGCACTCAACTGAATTAGCTTGCATCGGTTCCCAAACTGAAAGAAGTGATACTGGGTTACCCAACATACTGGGTTCGTTTCCATGACGATAATGGAGTCGAATCAAGCCAGGCTTGAGGCTCTCTCACCATGACAATCACGACCCTATTGTTTTACTGTGAAGAGCGAGAGGGGCGTTGAAGGTTAGGTAGAGAGCCCTTCCAGAGCCTTTGATGGAGGCTTGAGTGTGTGGGGGTCCAGCTCCTCGACCTTTAAACCTGAAGGAGAGGGCCCCCCCCCCTCCCCACACACACACACACACACACAGGCCTGAAGAAGCCTGTTCTCCTCACCCAGGGAGACATTAACGTGCAGGGGGGGGGCCACTGTGTCTGGGGCCAGGAGCTCAGTACAGCCTGGAGAAATCAAGCAGACACACCGCATCGCTTTTTCCTCACACTTGGAATGAGTCACGCTCACGTTCCAGTGCCTGAGCTCTCCAGCGCACATGGGATACAAGGACACTCTTCTCTCGCTCTCTCGATTCTGCCACAGGTGTCAAACAAACGTTTACTGATACCAACCTCCTCCTCTGGCCATTCCTTTATCCTGAAACAGTGCCAGAGATTTACAAATGTCCTTAATCTCAGTGGGTTTTAGACGATTGTACGTGGTGCAGTTTATTTTATGGTTGGTTTTAGTTGCGCAAGCACAAAAGATTTCTTGTTCTTGACTTTTTGGAATGGTTCATAACGCAGAAGGCTTAAGTGTCGTCATCTGAGTGCTTCTTTGATCCAGATTAAAGGAAGCTTTGTTGAGCAGCTCTGCGAAACCTTGTTGTCTGCAGACTTCCGAGGAGGAGCTGTTTGGAAACAGCGAGGAGAGTCCAGCTTTCAGAGAGTTCCTGGAGTTCATCGGGGAAAAGGTCGAGCTGCATGACTTTAAAGGGTAAAACCAGCTCACACGGATCTGATCCAAGGAAACGTCACATGGGCTTTTCTTTTCAACGATGCACATTGGAGTGGTTCTGGGTCATTGTGTCGCAACTCCAGATGGAGATGTCCCAGAAGGTTCCTGTAGACATGTTCCTGTGTCTGTCCAGGTTCAGAGGTGGGCTGGATGTTACCCACGGGCAGACTGGTACGGAGTCGGTTTACCACAACTACCGCAACAAGGAGGTCATGTTCCATGTGTCCACTAAGCTGCCTTTCACCGAGGGAGACGCCCAGCAGGTACTGACCTCATGCTGGGGATCATCCTGTACTTCCCTTATTATACACACAGGGGCTTGGAAAATATTAACACACACACACACTGACACACACACGTACACATACACACACTGACACACACACTCACGTAAACATACACACACTGACACACACACACACACACACTGACACACCTACTCACGTACACATACACACACACACACTCACGTAAACATACACACACTGACACGCACACACACTGACACACACACACTGACACACACACACTCACGTAAACATAAGGACACACTGACACGCACACACGTAAATACACAAACGAACACACAAAAACAAATAATACACGCACACTTAAAGGGAACTAAATGATCAGAATAAGAACAATGCACCATTGGCTGTCAGGCAGAACACAATGAGTAATCACTTTCCAGCTGTTGAGGGAGGGGCCACGGACTCGGGAGGGTTCGGCCTATCAGAGATGCTCTCAGCTTGATTATGTATGTGCAGCAACACAACCTCTGGTGCTGGTTTAACCCGACTCAGGAGGTGAAATAGAAAAAGGGATTGAGGGAGAGACAGAGAGAGAGAGAGAGAGAGAGAGACAGACAGACAGAGAGAGAGAGGAAGGGAGAGACAGACAGAGAGAGACACACACAGAGAGACACAGAGAGAGAGAGAGAGACACAGAGAGACACACAGAGAGAGACAGAAAGAGAGAGACAGAAAGAGAGAGAGACAGACAGAAAGAGAGAGAGAGACACAGAGAGAGAGAGACAGAAAGAGAGAGAGAGACAGAAAGAGAGAGAGAGACAGAGAGACAGAAAGAGAGAGAGACAGAAAGAGAGAGAGACAGAGAAGCAGTCTTTATCAGTCAGGTCACATTCTCCAAACACCATCCTCCCACACCCCCTGTTAAAGTACTGGATCAGTCTAGACAACGCAAGCTGTTGTTTTTCCAGTTACAGAGGAAGAGACACATAGGGAACGACATCGTGGCCATCTTGTTCCAGGAGGAGAACACCCCCTTCGTTCCTGACATGATCGCCTCCAACTTCCTCCATGCCTACGTGGTGGTGCAGGTGGTGAACCCCTGCTCTGACCATGTCCTCTACAAGGTGCTGCCCCTCCCTCACTGCCCCCCGCACATGGACCAGAGCCTATCAGGCGTCACTAAGCGGACGGTCAGATCTCATGTGATGTGCTTGTGGTTTGGTAGGTGTCGGTGACCGCTCGGGATGACGTCCCTTTCTTTGGACCGGCCCTTCCAGACCCGGCCATTTTCAGAAAAGTGAGTTAGGGGATGTGCAGTATCAGATTTGAAGCATTACTGCTGATTACATGCCATTTTAGAGCCAATGACCACCTCTCTCCTCTCTCTCTCTCTCTCTCTCTCTCTCTCTCTCTCTCTCTCTCTGTCTCTCTCTCTCTGTCTCTCTCTCCCTCTCTCTATCTCTCTCTCTCTCTATCTCTCTCTCTTTTTTTCTCAGGGTCCTGAATTCCATGAATTCCTCTTCACAAAGCTCATCAATGCTGAGTATGCCTGTTACAAAGCGGAGAAATTTGCCAAATTAGAGGTGAGTCTCCATACATGTCTCTGTGTTTCCTGTGGGGAAAAAAAACGTCCACATTCAACCTCAGAGACGACCACAATACTGCTGAGGTTTTCATTTCTTACACATACAGAGATATATATATATGTATATTCTTGTATATCCAGAACGTATGACTGTGTGTTGTCAGGAGCGAACACGGTCAGCCTTGCTGGAGACTCTGTACGAGGAGCTGCATGTGAACACCCAGGCCGTCATGGGTCTGGGAGGAGAAGAAGACAAGATGGAAAATGGGAGTGGAGGAGGAGGGGGGTTCTTTGAGTCCTTCAAGGTAACTGGAGAGGCCAAAATCCGGGGGACAAAGGCTCCAATCTTGATTGCAACGCTTTAACCCTTTAGTTCAGAATATGCGTTCATAAGTAATCAAGATAGGCTTTCCTACTGCCTGTATAGGTAATCTAAAAGATGTGTCTTACATTCTCTCAGTAAAAACGTATAAAGATAAGTAGGCCAGTTTCTTTTAGCAAATGTTACATGCAGGAGATTGATGCTAAAGGCAACATCATGGTCTCACAGGAGCCCTTTTAAGCCTGCCTGTCTCTGCTCTGCTGTACTGGCCTGAAGCCATGGCAAATCTGGAGCTTTCATGCCCTTCCTCATCAAGCTTCTGTGTTGTTTGCTGTTGTTTCATGTTGTGTTTTGTTGCTAACTGTCGCATGCGAGTGTTGTGTGACAAAATGGGATCTCCTCCTCTCCTCTCTGGCCCTTCCCATGCTAATAAGGACCGATGAAATATGCAGCCTTCTTATCCTCCTATCAAATCTCTTTGTCTGTCTATCCATCCCATCCTGGTTCTCTGTTGAGGTACATTTGGGTTGTTGGTTTGGAATCTGGTGTTTTAGGCCCCCTTGCCCCTGCTGATAGGGGCCCTGCTGCCCATCCTGTTCCCCTGGTGAATGAGTTTGATGTCCCCTGGGTCACTGTCAGCTTACTGGTTCCTTTAAGCTCTGCCATGGTGCTGGAAGTCCTTTAGGCAGCAGCGGCTCAGTCCCTTCCTGGGCTCTGGTGGCGGTGAGGTCTGGATCCTGGTTCTCCCCTGCCTTGTGGTTGATGTTGGGGTCGGTCTCATCTCATCGTGTCTCCTCCTCCTCCTCCTCTCTGTAGCGGGTGATCCGCAGCAGAAGCCAGTCTATGGACACCATGGGCCTCAGTCTTAAGAAGACACACACTGTCTCCACTAGTCACAGCGGCAGCTTTACCCACAACCATGCAGACAGCCCCAAATTCCCAGGGATAGTAAGTACAGCCCCCCCCTGCTCTGATCTGAGGGAGGGAAACCTGGTTCTCTCTACCACCACCCCCGTACCCCCAGATGAAGCCCTCTTCTGTCCCCAAGCCCCCCCCCCCTCCCCCTCACACGCCTGCCTAACATCCAACAGCACTAACCTCTCACAGAACAGAACTGCACAGCAGATGGCCTTTCCCCTCGTCCCCTTGCACAATCAAGTAAAGCTAGAGTAACTGGGCACAGAGTGACCTGTCTAGTCTTACTGGATGGGATGAGTGGAGTCCCTTGGATGGATGAAGTGTTTTGGACAGTGAATGTTTGGTGATGTCCCTGTTCCTCCATGCTCCTGCACTGATCCTCTGTGTTGGCCCACATCATCCCTGAGGAGAACCCTCCTTCCAGCTTCTCTGTGTGTGCATGCCAGCTTAGCCTTGTGCTTGACTGTAGCAGCTCCAACAATGACATGAGTGTATTCATGAAGCCTAACTAACCACTTCTAGCATGTTTGAATGCCGTAAACCGGAGCGGGTGAGTATGGTAGAGACTTGACCAGGGAAATACGATTGTGAGGACAATGAAGTTGTTCTGTATCTGTTATATAATATGTTCCTGGGATGTGTCATTCTTTTGTGCACTGGGTTGTTTATATTCCTTATCTTAATAAATAAATAAAGATTAATTTAGCAGATGCTTTTATCCAGATCGACTTACAGCAAGTACAGGGACATCCTCTCTATATTCAGGGATGCATTCAAAGCTCAGTGTCTTCTCCAGTATAGACTCAAGCTCACTACTTAGAAAGAAACATTTGGAAATACTTGTCGCACAAAAAATGCATAAATCATCCAACAAAGAAATAATTCAACCCAATAATATCGCATCTTTAATACTGAACTAACCTGTATGTGACAGTATTGACCTCATGATGACCTCTCCAGTGTGATGTGTGTCTGTTTGTTCTCCTGTGTCGCTCCTTCTGTTGTTCACAGGTGTGGCTTCCACAGTACAGTCTCCCTCGTCCTCTCTCTGCTCTCGTCCCTCCTCTCATCCCTGCTGTCTGTGTTGCACCCATAAGACCCAACATTACGCTCTCTGGCTCCCTTTTAACTGCGTGTGGAAATGTGTTCTCAAGCTAATATGTGCTTTGTATTTTAATTTTATTAACTCAACTTGCTCTGCATGTAATCTCATGGTGTTTTTTATAATCTCCCCCTCTCTCTCTCTCCCTCTCCCCTCTCCCCTCTCCCTCCCTCCCTCACTCTCTCTCTCCCTCTCTCTCTCCCCCTCCCCATCTCTCTCCCTCCCCGTCTCTCTCTCTCTCCCTCCCTCTCTTTCTCCTCCCTCCCCCTCTTTCTCTCTCCCTCTCTCCTCCTCTCTATCCCCCCTCCCTCCCTCTCCCCCCTCCCTCCCTCTCTCTCTCCCTCCCTGACTCAGTCATTGCTTGTACCAGGCAAAAGTCCCAGTAAATATGGACGTCGAGGCAGTGCCATAGGGATAGGAACGATAGAAGAGGTTCTGATTCTAACTACTCTCCACCTTTTTATCTCTTCTCATTACACCACTACATCCTGACCAAATATCTGTGTCTGTTAACCAGTCAGGTACAACAGCAAGATAGGTCCAATACTTCCCTCATGTTCTACATCATCACACCAACAGGATGACATACAGCCATATCAAACCTTTAATTCAGACCGTGTTGCAGCATAGTTCTGTGCTTTACAGATGTTGAACCAGAAGGGCTGTCCCTGAGGAACAGCTGTCTCCGTGTTATGTTCCACAAACAGCTCCCAACCTTTAGGTCTTCCATCCTGTCATCCTTATTAGCACCTCAAATAATCCTAGTTTAGATGATGGTTCAGATCCTTTGTTTGTCCTCGGTCCTTTCGTCACTAATCATCCACATCTTGCTCATCTGAATGTGTGACTGTTTTACTTGTTGCGTCATACCATCCTCACTATACAGTACATACTGCACTAATGAAAACATTGTTCTGTGTGTGCTAATTCTTCATTTTGTTTAAACACAGTGCATATTAATGGCTCAGAGTCCCCCCTAAAAAGGAAAAAAAATGACCCTTCATCTCTTTGAAGCCTTGTTAGATAAAAGCCTTTTTTCAAGTCTTTATTTTGAGAGCTTACAAAGGGAGATTGGTGAACAAAGCATTCACTCAGAAAGCACATTTTAGTGGTAAACCCTGGAGCGTCACAATCCATCTTTCGTCTCTGTTCTACTCTGTTCTACTCTGTTCTACTCTGTTCTACTCTGTTCTACTCTGTTCTACTCTACTCTGTTCTACTCTACTCTGTTCTACTCTGTTCTACTCTGTTCTACTCTGTTCTACTCTGTTCTACTCTACTCTGCTCTAACCTGCTCTACTCTACTCTGTTCTACTCTGTTCTACTCTGTTCTACTCTGTTCTACTCTGTTCTACTCTGTTCTACTCTGCTCTACTCTGTTCTACTCTATTCTGTGATTGGCACCAGGGCTTGACACTTAGCCTCTCAGTGCATATTGTTTTCTTATTTATGTTTAACCAGTCCATGGCTGTATGGTTACCCCAAATATAATAACGTTTTACATTAAATAATTCCCCTGTGTAGATAAAGCGTCTACACAGTTTATCACTGAGCATTGATAGCATACGGTATGTTCACAATTGATTTAAGTTAACACGTATACTTACATTTACCATGTAACATGACAAAACAATGAGATATATTGTTTTGTCTAGATCTAGATCAAAGAACTAGAGAGCTCGGCTGTAGTTCTGAGACTGTGTGGGGGTCTCACTGCTTGTCTCCCCTCCCTGCTAGTCTCTCATCATTCCTGGGAAAAGTCCGACCAGGAAGAAGTCTGGTCCGTTCAGCTCCAGACGCAGCAGTGCCATCGGCATCGAGAACATTCAGGAGGTCCAGGAGAAAAGGTGAATCATCGTTCACCAATACTAATAGGAAATAACTTGCAGGCTGTCACAATGGAAGTAAGAAAAATATGTCTTGCTGACAGAAACATGCATCCATGCATAACCAACAGGTTACTGTAGAAACAACTCAACTGTTCCTCAAATCAGTGTCCTGTCGTCCCCAGCAGTAGAGAGTGTTCTCCAGGAACACAGAAGACCCCAGACAGTGGCCATGCCTCGCAGGACCCCAAATCAGAGGACTCGTCTAATCAGAGCTCACCTGAGGTTCTCACAACAAAGAACAGGTGAGTTGATCAAACTCAAATTAGGATTTAGACCAGTGTCTTATACGGAATATAGAAATGTCATGAGTATAGTAATCATGATTGGGATTAACCCAGAGTGTAGTTCTTCTTTGTGTGGCAGGACCCCATCCATCCCTGAGGGTCATGACCTCTCCCGCTCCTCCTCCAATGCCAGCAGCTTTGCCAGCGTGGTGGAGGAGAATGAGACAGAGCCCGCAGAGGATTATGACACTGGAATGGTGAATATCAAGGCCTTTGTGTGCGTCTCTGTGTGGGTGTGTGTCGTCCTCTATCTTAGGTTCTTACTTCTGCGTGTCTATCTGGTTTCCAGGAGAGTTTCTCGTCAGCAGGGACACCACACAAGCGGGACTCGTTCACTTACAGCACCTGGCTGGAGGACAGCCTGAGCAGCACCAGCAACACCAGCCGAGGCAGCTCACCAGGTGAGGCCATGGGGTCAGGAACCAGGGACTGGGGGGCCTGGAGCCTGGGGCCTGGAGCCTGGGGCTTGGGGCCTGGGGCCTGGAGCCTGGGGCTTGGGGCCTGGAGCCTGGGGCCTGGGGCTTGGGGCTTGGAGCCTGGGACCTGACAGACGGGCTCCGGAGGTTAAATAGACATGTTATTCATCCCCCAGGACCTGGAAAGCATGATGGAGGGAAAGGAACCGAGATCCGGATCAAGCTGGAACGACCACAGGACCATGACTCCTCATCAGTAAGACCAGAACTTCAGAGTCTACAGAACCCCTTCCTGTTCAAACCCCAGCTCGTACCTTGCATGACATCCAGTCACCAGTGATCTATGTCTTTCCCCTCCTCTACGATCATTGTTAAAACAACATGTTTACCCTGGCATGTGGTGTACAGTGCTGTCTGTGCTGTTGTGTGTGCTGTGGTAAATGTCCTTTACCTTCCACTTCCTCTCTGCTCATCTTTGTGTTCAGAATTGTTAGCCCCACCTGGTTGTTTCCTGGATGTTCATCTGCAGGTTAGCTTTTCTTTCTCTTGTATTAAGGCTTTTTCACCACTAGGAGGCAGTCATGGTTAGATAGAGATGAGCAACATGTAACATAAAGGGCGACCTGTACATCGGTCCTTAAGTATAACCACAATGCAGACTTAAGATGCAGACTTTTAAAATGATTACAGAAACAAGACTGAGAAGTATCCAGTCAGATTATCTGTATACCACCTTTTTATTTAGCTGTGTATAACTGTAGCAAATGTCTGTTTGGTTTCCAGCATTCCTTTAAAACACAATACCTCCGGGAGTTACGACGAGCCAGGGCTTTCACTGACACCAATGACGAGGATGAGGAAGAGGAGGAGGCGGAGTCTGGCCATTCTGCTGGTCAGTGAAGCTGGAGCGCCCCCTACCCAGAATCCTTGGGTCGTACCTGGAGAACACACACAGAGGGGACAGCTTTTGCACAGTGCTATTTCTGTCCGATCACTCACCTCTTCATAAATCTACTGCAAGATTCCATCTGTTCTACCTAACCTGTGTTTCCAAAGCACGGTTGTATTCATGAAGTGAAATAGTTATGTTTGTCAAATCAAATCAACAAGTATTTGTGTAGCCCTTTTTACAAGCAGTGTCACAGAGGGCTTCTCATACGCCCATAGAACTGCCTCTCAACCAACCTAAACCCTCAAGGAAGACGAGGAAAAACACCCAGAAAGACTTGCTGGAGGAAGAAAAAACCTTGGGAGGAGCCAATCAGTGAAGGATCCCTCCTCCAGAGACAGTTGGTGAAAGAGAGGAGCAGAACACAGGCTAAACATAGTCAAACATTTAGAGAGAGTTAACTGGCCGTTGAAACATAAAAACTCAATGCTCCACTTGGGTCTGAGGTAGCACAATGTCAATTTAAACAGCCACAGGGCTTGGTTCAGTGAAGTCCTTCTCTAGATGTGCATAGATCACACAGGTCAAAGACAGTGAAGTCACTGACAGATGCATCAGTGTTAACATCTGGATGTTATGACACAGTGGCTGGGTGGAAAGATCTGTATTGCAGTTCAACACGATTTTGCTCAACTGATTTCTCCAAACATCTCAAACCAAATATCCAACACCAGACGAGAGATTTTTTTCAAATTAAAAGTCTCTTTTAATTCTTAGTTGTTGAATGCTGTTGAAAATGTCAGTGATTAGATTTTCAGAGTTAAGTGATTGTAATTCGCCTATTGGCATTTGGTTCATCAGATTTCTGTGTAGAATTCTGCATCCAAACATTCTCATCTAAAAACTGGATCATTGAGTCTTTGTTTTCAGTAAATGCCAAACCTCATATTTTATTTTCAGTGGGGATACATGAATGAATGCGATGACATAGCCTTAAAACTGGAATATTCATTTTATTAAACCATCCCTAAGTTGGTTGTATCTTTAGTTTTTACTAGCATGTTCTGTTAGCAGTAATGGGATGTTGGTTTCTGATTGAATGGGAAGTGAGTCACACAGTTTTGAGTACTTGATTCTTACTGATAATGTACAATGTTATGTTATGAGCCATTCTCTGAAACATCTTTGCACCTTCCAACTCTTAGATTGTTGTGAGCTAAATGCAGGTATAGCTTTACGCTTCTGCTCTGATCAGTCATGTTGTGACTGGAAAACACATCAGTGCACAATGTTTCGTTACACATCCAATTAACCAATCAAATTGATCAATGGTGACTGTCTCCCGGGTTGAATCAGCTGTACACTATTGTCATTGTGTTGTACTTTGTGTTTTTATTTATATGGGGTGTGTTGTGCCTGTAAAACTCCACTTGTGAATCTAATTCAAAGTTGGCTTCTGCCGTATGTCCTATGAGAGAGATGTCCTTGGTACTCAGTATCTGTAATATCTGAAGCCTGTAGACCATAGGGCATCATACAACATGTCAGATTGGAATTACATACAGATAATTACAAGATACTTTCTATTAATAAAATGGACTGAATTAAACTCTGCCCAATTATCCAAGTTTGTGGTTTATTTGATCAATGGTGTCCTCATCTTTCTAGATATATCTCGAGAATTTTCTTAAAGAAAAACACTGTCGTAATTGTCTCTGCAAAAGAGTTGACATGACAATAAAAAGTGACCTAAATTGCATTATGAGACGATAAAGATTTAAAGGGAGAATAAATTGTGTATATCCATCTGATATCTGCCTTTCTGGTATGATCCTTCACCTTCAGGCACTACTCTGCTTTATAAGCAACATTTGGAAGTCACTGTACAAATCAAATGTTTTTGTTTATTAGATACACAACATGTGAAAGGTAAACAACACAACTGTATAGACCAGCTGTGTGCTGAACTTATTTTTTTCCATGCTCAGATGGTGAAGGAATGACCTACAAATAAATAATGAAATGGCGCCAACTAAGTATCTGAAAGTAGAACATTCTAAAAGTGGAGAGTTTTTCTTTGCTTATATAACTGTACTGTACCATATTGACCAGAAAACCATAGAATATTAATGACTTTTAAATATCAAAAATATCAAATAGATCCTATGATCCTATGTGATATACAGCTGAGACTGACATGAAGCTATATTTAACTTTCACCAATGTACCAGTAATCCCAATGCCTGATATATAGTATGTTATGCATTTGTTTTATTTCAGAACGATCAAAAAAGCTTATTTCAGATTACGCAACAGAGTGCTGCCCTCCAGTGGTGTAAATGTAGACTTGCATATTGTTACAGCGAGTAAATGTGTTAACAGTAGGTGTTAGTTTTTACTTTGTCAAAAGGAGATCGAAGCACAAGGTCATGCAGCATTAGGATGGGTTACTGTACCAGTGAGCACTGTTTCAATTAGATCCACACACAGGATTTTTACTTTTATTTTATCGTATTATCTTTATCTTATTTCAGTTCCATATATGTTCTTTGTTTGCTCCATCCTGCCACAGTAAATTCCGTGTTTGTGTAACTTGCATGGCAAATAAAACAAATTCTGATAATGATTCTGATGATTGTATATTTGTGTTTTGGTTTTTTGTACTGAATTCCTGTCAAAGATGATACTGTACAGTAAACATGGTTTTCCCTGTTTGCAAATAACCTTGGGAAAATGAAATAAAGTATCAGAGCTAAGTCAGACATCAGTACCACTCATTAATGACTTCCTTCCGTGTCTGTGGACTAAGAATCATTCTAAAACCCTCACTTAACCCACCTAGGCTTTGTAGCCAGGGCCGGCTCTTGGCATAGGCGACATAGGCGGTCGCCTAGAGCGCCATCGGCTGGAGGGGCGCTGCAGGGGCGCTGGAGGGGCGCTGCACCATTAATCGATCATTAATAACAGTCTTTTATTTCAACAAATTACCGGATGCTCTCGGTTAAATGTCTGCAAACGAGTAAAAAACTGTCGTTTTGGGGAATCGCTCGCACTCATTAAGAAACAGATTTGATGGTTAATAATATTCAACATTGATATTCGGTCGTGAGTGGTAAAATGCATATTGATGTGCAACGATGGGCAGTAGATGTGTTTGCTCTACCTACTTCAAAGTAAATCTAGTGCTGCTAGCTGTCCCATATTAGCCAGGAGGTGACCTCCCTGGTTCCGTTTATTAACTGCTACGCTGATCTACCCACTGACTGAAATGATCACTGACGCCTGTCTTCATCCAGTCTACCCTGACTACTGACGCACATCAGCGTCAGCTACATAGAGCAGTGATAAGTTGCCCCACTAGATCACACCAGAGTCATGTCAAAAGAGCCATCTTACTTGATAAATCTCAATGTCAAGTCCCACTGTGGCTCCACCCTTCAATATCAGGTCCTCCTTGGGATGCATCAAGTTTACAGCTCTCAGGAGAATCTGCCCACCAAAGCCTTTCATCACAGACTGAGGTAAACGGCATTCATGTCTTGTTTGAACCTCCACTGTTTTTGAACTCATCTACATAAGTATGTTGTTATATATATATATATATATATATATATATATATATATATATATATTTGTATGTTATATAAAACGGGCTGGAGATTTTGGAGAGGCATATCTCTAATAAAATATAATTATTTTGCCAAGCAATGTCGACCACAAGAAGGGAAAGGGTGAAACCATTTATTTTCTAAAAGCCCTTCAAGGGCAAGCCAGAAGCAGTGGCGACAGTGTCAAGGAAAATCTCCCTCAGGGGGGAGAAACCTTGAGAGGATCCAGGCCCTTGGGGGGCAGCCTATCCTCCTGAGGCTGGAAAGGCTGCACCCAGGAGGCCACGTCTCTGGAGCAGGTACACAGTCCCTCACTTCCCCCCTTCTCCATCGCTGGGTGGATCTGACAGGCCAGCTGCCAGTTGGTGAGTCTGCTCTACTGCTGAGGGAGCAGAGCAGGTACACAGTCCCTCACTTCCCCCCTCCTCCATCGCTGGGTGGATCTGACAGGCCGGCTGCCAGTTGGTGAGTCTGCTCTACTGCTGAGGGAGCAGAGCAGGTACACAGTCCCTCACTTCCCCCCTCCTCCATCGCTGGGTGGATCTGACAGGCCAGCTGCCAGTTGGTGAGTCTGCTCTACTGCTGAGGGAGCAGAGCAGGTACACAGTCCCTCACTTCCCCCCTCCTCCATCGCTGGGTGGATCTGACAGGCCGGCTGCCAGTTGGTGAGTCTGCTCTACTGCTGAGGGAGCAGAGCAGGTACACAGTCTCTCACTCCTCCTCCTCCATCGCTGGGTGGATCTGACAGGCCAGCTGCCAGTTGGTGAGTCTGCTCTACTGCTGAGGGAGCAGAGCAGGTACACAGACCCTCACCCTCCTCCATCGCTGGGTGGATCTGACAGGCCAGCTGCCAGTTGGTGAGTCTGCTCTACTGCTGAGGGAGCAGAGCAGGTACACAGACCCTCACCCTCCTCCATCACTAGGTGGATCTGACAGGCCAGCTGCCAGTTGGTGAGTCTGCTCTACTGCTGAGGGAGCAGAGAACATCAACATCAGCGTGGGGCTAGAGCTTCACTAGGATTGAGCAGTTAGATATGAATGAACACATTAACCACACATGACCGGTGAGGTGCAGAGAGATGAGTGAGGGTCAGGTTGTGTGGGGGAGTCACTGTGATGTTTCCGTACCTGTCTCTCGTAGAACAGCATGTACGCGCTCTTCTGCCTGCGCAGACAGACCAGCTGGCCGGTTGTCTCCGTAACGATCTCATCGTTATAGGAGAGCCAGCGGTCTGTCTGGCCCTCTGGGTCACCATCTGTGTAGTGACAGTCGCAGACGTAGTGACCTACAGGGGGAGGAGAGTGGTCTGTTAGGTATGGTACAGCCAATCATGGTTATACTCACCTGTTCACCCCACTGTGGTGCTGTCAATGTGAGTGTGTGCTGTGTGTGTCTGCAGATACTCACCTGTGAATGGTGTGTGTGTGTACGGATACTGACCCAGATGTTTATGTCCAGCACTACATACAGTTTATTTTATTCAAATAAAGTAGCTGAATAGGATCAGCCAACTTGTCCATGGGTGTATCATTGTAACACTTCCCCACATCTCCTGTGTATGTGAGTGTACATGGTGTGAGAGCCTCACCTGAGGTGGTGGAAGAGCCGAGGTGACTCAGCACGCTAACCAGGCTGTACCTTGAGCCCTGGAAACAGACAGCAAGCAGTCACACACAGTGAAGCACAGTGAACACACTTTCAAAGAGCATCCTGCTTTATCCTGAAGTCTATTCTTTCCTGATTAGAGTATATATGTCTGATATCTTGTGTGTCTCTCTCTCTCTCTCTCCTCACCATGGGGCAGCTCCTTGCTCTGTCTGAGCCATCCTCAGTGCTCACATGAACTGGATCAAACAAGGGTGGTAAACACAGTAAACTGACAAGCTCTAAACTCCCTAGTCATTTCCCAGTTGTGGTGCTGTTTGTTCTGAACCACAGTGCTGAACCACACCCCCTGTACTGTACCTAAGGCAGGAGGGCTCGTCAGTAGAGTCTTCTCTCCAGCGAAGAGCAGCAGCTCCCTGGTGAGAATGATTGGCTTTTCTGATTTTTCCAGCTGCCATCCCACCGCACCTTGACAGAATCGGTTGAAATGGACAACCAGCACTCTGCAGAGAGGAGAAGGTGAAGGACAAGATTCAAAGTTCTGACCTCAGAATATTATTCCATGGAGGGACCAGGAATGACACAGCTGGCAGACTCACCTGGGCAGTGTCAGGAAGGACCACCTCTGTCCTGAGGAGAGGCCTCCGCAACTGCACCGGAACTCCAGTTCTGTCTCCTACAACAGAGTGTGTGTTTGTGTGGGGGGGTCATTCCTATCTGATACAGATCATCCTTAGATGCCACTCCAAGGATATGTTTTAGTCTAGTGTGTAGCAGGACCTACTGACCTGGAGGTGCCGCTGCAGGCAGGCCTTAACAGAGCTCCCAGCCACCATGGCCAGGGAGATGTTTGTAAACTCCTCCTGTCTCGAGGACTGCAGTCCACACCTCAACACAGAATTCAAGTTGTTAAAAGGTTTGCACCCCTCTGAATAATGTGTGTGTGTGCAGTGTAGTTGGAGAAGTTTCAAGTGTCTTAATGTTTGCAGGTTCTGGTGCTAAGCATCAGAGAGTGCAGGCTGGTGCGGACAGGGCAGGTGTATGCCCCTCCCTCCATGGCCCCTCCCTGCAGGAAGGGAGCCAGAGCTGCCATCTGGGCCACAATGACACCGAAAAACTCATGGGCGTCCTAAACACACACAGGCAACATAAACACAGAGAGATCAAACGTGTTCACATTAACATGGCGTTAGTGGATTCCTCTCCTGTTCTGAAAACAAGGCTTGTGCTGAAGGCGGTTAGCAGTGGCACTCTTACCTTCTGATTGCCATCCTGAAACTCAACTGCCTCCTCGGCCATGCAGTCAAGTAACGCCTTCAGAAGGCGGCGTTTGTGAGATGCATGATGGGCATACCGGGCTGCCCGGACATCCACAAAGCACCTGCACAGACAGAGAAGGGGAGGGACAGAGAAAGAGAGAGGGAAGACAGAGGCAGTGAGCAGAAGAGTGACAAGATTCATGAGGTGTTTCCAGATAGGTCAGTCTTGATAGGAGGAGTGTGCATACTTGAGCAGGCCGGTGGCTGGATTGTTCCTCCAGATGTGCTGAGTTTGTAGGAGCTTCTGGCAGAAGCTCTCCATCCTCAGCATACACTGAATGCTAGCATTCAGGTAGCAGCTCTGACCTAAATTTGGCAACCTTTGAAGCGGCAAACGAACAGCATTATGGATTATAGGACTATCAAATGAAGGTGTGACCCCAGTCCAGTCTTGACTGTAATCTCTTACCCCAGGCACTGCAGCTGTTGTTTGATGAGGCCTTTGATGCTGGCTTTGTCCAGCATGGCTCCAACGGCACGGTTCTGGGCCATGGTTGCCCTAAAGGGAGGCCAACACAGTCACTACCAGACTGGGACAAGGTCTCAGAGGGACAGGATCATGTCAAGGAACACTTAAATATGAGCATGACAAAAAAATATCCAACAACTCCAGTTCCAAACAGTCCACTTGGT
Source organism: Protosalanx chinensis (assembly GCA_030340685.1). Taxonomy (NCBI): domain Eukaryota; kingdom Metazoa; phylum Chordata; class Actinopteri; order Osmeriformes; family Salangidae; genus Protosalanx; species Protosalanx chinensis. The sequence goes on along the minus strand of CM059320.1, from coordinate 2,449,807 downwards.
GTGGTGGATTAGAGTTTTACATTAGAGCATCAGTGAGACAACAGAGGAGAGTTTCTTACTGACCTGTACTGAGACCTGGAGTCTCTGACAGAGGTGGACTGGACCACCTTGGTGGGGGTGGCAGGCTTCACCTCTGGAACAAGGGTGGACTGGACCACCTTGGTGGGGGTGGCAGGCTTCACCTCTAGAACAAGGGTGGACTGGACCACCTCGGTGGGGGTGGCAGGCTTCACCTCTGAAACAAGGGTGGACTGGACCACCTCAGTGGGGGTGGCAGGCTTCACCTCTTGATCAGGGGTAGATGGGACCACCTTGTTTAAAAAAGACAATTGACCTGTTAGATAACTTACAAAAATAGTCTACAAAGAGTTTTCTAAGTAAGGTGAGAGAGACACAGGTAAATAAATTGTCAATTTTACCAAGAGTGGATCAGCTCATTAAACGTTCCAATGTCATATAGTAATAGATTTACCTATGAATTTTATCATAATCATATTCATTTTTACACAAACCTTTGAGTAGCAGCAAGGGCAGGAAGGCATCTTTGAATTTTTTGAGTTAATACAGCCTGTTGTAGCCAATATTATGTTTTTATTGCAGTGCGTTTATATTAGTTACTATTTATTGTTATATTATTACCATGACAACTTGCAACCTGGGCATAGGAGGGTCCAGCCAATAGCAGGCAAGATAATCACTACTTGAGGGTGTCACTGGGGCACAGGTGTGGGGATTGGTAATAAGACAGAAGCCACACAGTTTTTCAACCGTGCGGGCGGTTGTTTGCTTTCAGTTGTTTAGAGTTTATTCCGTTTTATTTTCCTAACAAAGTTAGTTGTTTAATTTATAATTGGCACCCGGCTTTATTTATGCTTTTGACATCCTGCTGCATACTCAAATAAACATTCAAAAGAACTGAATACCGCAAATGTCAACTGCTTCACGCGTTGGAAAGGGCTCCACGCCATCCCTCATTAGGCAAAGTTTTTGTGGTTCCGATTGCCTATACACAAGTTGAAAAACTAAGCTTCTCAAGGATTGATCTGGATAAAAGTTGAAACGTAAGCTTCTCAAGGATCTACCTGGATACAAGTTGAAAACCTACGTTCTCAAGGATCGATTTGGATACAAAAGTTGAAACGTAAGCTTCTCAAGGATCTACCTGGATACAAGTTGAAAACCTACGTTCTCAATGATCGATTTGGACACAGGAGGACAGCGCACCATTCATGAACTTTTTCTGACTGCTTCGTCATGTCACGGCCCGGCCGCAAGTGGAACACGGACAAAGCAACTTCAAAGTTACGGTCACGGTAGGACTACATTGGGAATATATGAAAGTTGCGGAAGAGAGTAGCCTTCACGCAACGGGATACAGGTAAATCCCATTGACTCTCAATAAAGCCTCGGTTGAAGCGTTAATTACGAGTAAAATAGGAAAATCTGGAAATGGATGCAGAAATGAATGTTGCTGTCATGGACACTGAAATGGAGAGTGAACCTGGTAAAAGACCAGTTAAGCTCACATATAAAGCAGCGGAAGCAAAGTTATTGTCATTGCAAAAGGAAAGGAATTCTGGAGTAAGGCGATTGTTGAAAATATCAAAGGAATTGGAGCAAATGATGATTTCAAATGAAAATGTTTCTGATGTGCAAATCAAACATGAAATAATGTGGAAAATGTATGGGGAAGCCATAAGGTTGCATGAGTCATTAATGCCTTTATTACCTGAGGAGGAAATATCTAAACAAAATGGATGGTTTCAAGAACAAATCCACAAAGTCAACGAAGTGATGAGCCAAATGGAAAAATGGATGATTGCAAACAGGGAGCAATGCATACCTACGGAGGAGAAGGATGATGATGCGAATGGATTTGTGCATAATAATGGATCAAATGACAATGCTGTGTTCAATGCAACTGAGGGTCTAAAAGATAATGGTTCAAATGAAAAGTATGTGTTGCATGCAAATGAGGTTCTGTATAACAATGGTTCAAGTGAAAATGAAGATGTGGATACTATTGGCCCAAATGACAGTTCTTCTAATGTTGGTTGTAAATCAAATGTGTCACATGGTAGCTCTAGATGTTCAAGGTCCTCAACGGCCTCTGCACGGATTCAGGCAGAGGCTGAAAGAGCTGCACTCCAGGCTATGGAGGCTGCCCTCAAGGAAAGACATGAACTGGAAGCTCAGGAGGAACAATTAAGGAAAAGAAAGGAACTGCTTGAAGTGCAAAGTCGGATTGCTGCTCAGACAGTTAAGGTTTCCGTACTCAGTAACAGAGGGTCTGACATAAGAAGCAAGATCTCAAATGGAATATACTCCAATGTGTTAAAACAAATGTCTGCGTTCAAACCCTCTGCTGTGCCATTTGCTGCACAAGCTTCAAGTTGTAATGTCACTCATTTATCAACAGGAGGCAATAACTTACTAGCAGGAGCTGCTAAACCTGCAATGCCATCACAATCTCAGCAGTTAATGGAACCATACACCCAATTTAGAACTACAGCCACAACGTCAAACAGAACAGGAACAAAGCTCAAGGAAACCACTTCACAAGGAACCAGAACTTGCGCTTCAAATCCCAACCCAAGCATGCCCCAAAGAACTGTGCAGTCACATCCCTTTGCGTACAGGCCACAGCAATGGCGTCAAGTCAATAAGGAGGACCAAGGCAGCATGCTACAAAAATCTCATCGTTCATACCTCACTCCACAACCAGCGCAGCAATCCAACCAGAACAGTGAGGACCCAAGTAACATTTTCACCATCATGCAAAAGCAAACGGACATCACAGCATTACTTGTGCAACAACAGTCTTCACTATCACTGCCCCCAAGAAACATACCAATCTTTGATGGAAACCCTCTTGAGTACATTGCATTTGTCAGAGCTTTTGAACATGGAGTGGATGCAAAGGCTGACAGCAGGGTTGATTGCTTATACTACCTGGAGCAGTACACTCGAGGGCAACCACAAGAGCTGGTCAAGAGTTGTCAATATATGCCACCTGACAGGGGGTATCAGAGAGCAAGGATGCTTTTAGAGGAACGCTTTGGAAATGAGCAAAGAATAGCCACTGCGTACATGGAGAAAGCCCTTGGATGGGCACCATTAAAATCTGAGGACATCAAAGCCTTACAAGCCTTTTCATTATTCCTACGCGTCTGCTGTAATGCTATGGAGAACATTAGTTACATGTCAGAGATGAATATGCCATCCAACATACGTGCAATAATCATGAAGTTGCCATACAAACTGAGGGAGAAATGGAGAAACATTGCTTTTGAGCATCAGGAGAAACGCCACCAGCAACCAGGGTTTGGTGATGTTGTCAACTTTATTGAGAGACAAGTGTCAATTGCCTCTGATCCACTGTATGGAGACATACAAGACACAGTTGTCTCATTTTCCAAACTCAAAGTTGGAAATAAAGTCTCACAGGGTCGCACAAAGGAAAAAGGAAGCAGTTTTGCCACATCTGTGGCAGCTGTTGATTCTGAAAATAAAAGGGAAAAACACTTACCTGACAAACCAACAAAGGGACCATGTCTGCTGTGCGAAGAAGGCCACAGATTGGAAGTGTGTCCCAAGATGGAGAAGAAGCAGCACAGAGACAAAATTGACTTTATAAAAAAGAAAGGTGCTTGCTTTGGATGTTTATCTGTTGGACACATGAGTAAAGAGTGCCACAGTCGCCTGTCTTGCAAGGTGTGTAACCTGAAACATCCTAGCATTCTCCACATTAATGACAAGGAATGGAAAGACATTAAATCAAAGGACAACCAGCAAGAAACAAGAGAGATGAGTCAAGCCATCACTCCTAAAACATGTGGCCATATAGGGGCCGGAGGGCAGGACTGTGTCTTGTCAATTGTGCCTGTAAAGGTCAAGGCAAAGAAAGGCAGCACAATTGTTACAACGTATGCTTTTCTAGATCCTGGCAGTTCATCCACTTTCTGCTCTGAGCAATTGATGAGAAAGTTAAAAGTGAGAGGAAGGAACACTAAATTCCTAATGAAAACAATGAACAAGAAAAGCCTTGTCAACAGTCAAGTAATCTCAGGACTAGAGGTAGCCGCACTAAATGACAACAACTATGTTGAGCTACCTGATGTGTACACCCAGTTCAAGATGCCTGTGACATGTGATAACATCCCACGACAAGAAGACCTGAATGCTTGGTCATACTTGAGCTCTGTGGAAATTCCTGCTATTGATGCAGATGTGGAGCTGTTAATTGGCACTAACGCCCCAGAAGTAATGGAGCCATGGGAAGTGATAAACAGCAGGGGTAGAGGACCTTATGCTGTTCGAACTCTATTGGGATGGGTCGTCAATGGACCATTGAGAGGAGGCAATGACGGTGGGAATAGCTGCCCCACAATCCCAGTCAATCGCATTTCCATTGCTCACATAGAGGAACTGCTGGTGAAACAGTACAACCATGACTTCAATGAAAAATCTACTGAGGACAAGCTGGAAATGTCCATAGAAGATCTCAAGTTCATGCAAATTCTTAACACTTCAGCTGAACTCAAGAATGGACATTACTGCTTGAAGTTGCCTTTCAGAGAGGACAATGTCGTCATGCCTAACAACCGACATCTTGCTGAGCAAAGGGTCCTCTGCTTGAAAAGGAAATTGGAGAGAAATCCTACATTCAAGGAGGAATATACAAACTTCCTCAGTGATGTCATAAACAACGGCTATGCAGAGTGTGTTCCAGAGCATCAGTTGGAAGGAAAAGAAGGAAAGGTGTGGTACATCCCGCATCATGGGGTGTACCATCCTAAAAAGAAAACTCTGAGAGTGGTGTTTGACTGTGCAGCAAGCTACAAAGGTGTGTCACTTAACACTAAGTTACTCCAGGGCCCTGACTTGACAAACTCCTTGCTTGGAGTTCTCACAAGGTTTCGCCTGGACTCTGTGGCAGTTATGGCTGACATAAAAGCTATGTACCATCAAGTCCAAGTGGTAAAAAAGGATGTGGACTTTCTGCGCTTCCTATGGTGGCCAAGAGGAGAGCTGACACAGCCACTCACTGAGTACAGAATGACTGTTCATCTGTTTGGTGCAATATCATCGCCCAGCTGTGCCAGTTTTGCCCTTAGAAAGACGGCTGAAGATAACAGAGCAAACTTTCCACTCTATGTAAGTGATACCATCAAGCACAACTTTTATGTGGACGACTGCTTAAAGTCTGTGTCTTCAGAGAAGGAAGCCATTTCCTTGGTTACAGACCTGACAGCTCTGTGTCAGTTGGGAGGATTCCAGATGCTGAAATGGATGAGCAACAGCAGGTCAGTGTTGGAAGCCATTGAGGTGGAGAAAAGAGCCAAGGAAGTGAAAGAACTGGACTTGGACAGCGACAGCCTGCCTGTCGAAAGAACCCTGGGACTGCAGTGGTGCGCAGAAACGGACACTTTCAGGTTTAGGATGTCAGTCCAGGAAAGACCGTGCACAAGACGAGGTGTCTTGTCAGTGGTGAGTTCGGTCTATGATCCCATTGGATTTTTAGCACCTTTAACCTTGCCTGCCAAAACAATGCTGCAAAACCTCTGTAAGATGAGCTACAGTTGGGATGAGGACATTCCCCAAAACTATCAGCTGCAGTGGGTGGGGTGGCTAGAAGATCTAAAAAGACTCAGCACTTTCAGTGTGCCAAGGTGTTTTAAACCCAAAGGATTTGGACAGCTCACAAGCGCACAACTCCATCACTTCTCAGATGCCAGCGAGAACGGCTATGGCACAGTTTCCTACTTGAGGCTGCAGAGTGATGAGAGGATCCATCTAGCTTTTGTGCTAGGAAAAGCACGAGTTGCTCCTTTAAAAAATGTGACAATCCCAAGAATGGAATTAACAGCTGCTGTGCTGGCGGCGAGAGTTGACAGACTCCTGAAAGCAGAGTTACAACTGGAACTGAAAAACTCAACCTTCTGGACAGACAGCACAACAGTGTTAAAATACATCAGGAATGAAACAAAGCGTTTCCATACCTTTGTTGCCAATAGGGTCTCTGCCATAAGAGAAGCCACAAACGTCTCACAATGGAGATATGTTGACACAAAACAAAATCCAGCTGACGAGGCCTCTCGTGGGGTGAAAGTGGAATACCTTCTCACTTGCAGCAGATGGATCCATGGCCCAGACTTTCTGTCCAAGAGTGAAGAGGAGTGGCCTCTTAACTTTCTGGATTCAACCTCCATCAGTAGTGATGACCCAGAGGTCAAAGGAGAGGTTTTAGTTAATGCTCTCATCACAGGTCAACCAAATGCAACAAGCAAACTGATAACCTATTTCTCCTCGTGGAAAAGGCTGAAGACCTCAGTGGCGTGGTATCTTCAGCTGAAAAGGATGTTGCAGTTGTTGAGTCAAAAGAGAAAAGAAATAAAAGCTTCTCTGTCTAGCAGTGGATTTGACCCAACTCAGCAAAAGAACAACGTGGAAGAGGACATGAAGAGGTTCAGAGCCACATTGGGTGGTTACACCATGTGTCCTGAGGATCTCAACATGGCTGAAAATGCTATTATTCAGTACTGCCAAATGGACAGGTTTGGTGATGAAATCACTGCTTTGAAAAAAGGAACATCTGGAGTGAGGAAAAGCAGTCACATTTACAAACTAGACCCAGTGCTGAAAGAAGGGCTGTTGAGAGTAGGAGGTAGGCTTAGCAAAGGGGCAATGCCTGAAGACACAAAACACCCAGTCATTCTTGCTAAGGACCAACACATCTCTACTCTCATCTTACGCCACATTCATGAACAGAATGGACACTGTGGAAGAAATCACTTACTTTCCAGACTTCATCAACAATACTGGATCACCAGAGCAAATGCTGCTGCTAGAAAGATCCTGTTGACCTGTGTTGTCTGTAGACGATACAGAGGAAAGCTGGGTGAACAAAAAATGGCAGATTTGCCTAAAGACAGATTACAAGCAGATCTTCCACCGTTCACAAATGTGGGAATTGACTATTTTGGACCGTTTGAGGTGAAGAGAGGCCGCAGCCTCATCAAACGCTATGGAGTCATCTTCACCTGCATGGCCAGTCGAGCAGTTCACCTGGAAATGGCTTATTCATTGGATACCAGTTCTTGCATCAATGCAATACGCAGGTTCATTTCCAGACGAGGCCAAGTGTCCCACATAACATCTGACAACGGGACAAACTTTGTTGGAGCGGAACGTGAGCTGAGAGATGCTCTATCTGAACTGGACCATGAGAAATTACAAACCTCACTACTTCACTCTGGAGTGAAATGGACCTTTAACACTCCAGCCGCATCCCATCATGGAGGAGTATGGGAGAGAGTCATTCGCATGGTCAGGAAAGTATTAAACTCTGTTCTTCACCAACAACATCTGGATGATGAAGGACTACAAACATTCCTGTGCGAAGTGGAAGCCATATTGAACGACCGTCCCATTACAAAAACCACAGAGGATCCAAATGATCTTGAACCACTGACGCCAAATCACATTCTCCTGTTGAAAGGCAAACCCTCTCTACCCCCTGGGCTTTTCAGCAAAAACGACTCCTACTCTAAACGGCGATGGAGGCAAGTTCAATTCCTCGGCAATCTCTTTTGGCACAGATGGCTTCGGGAGTACGTACCACTGTTGCAGGAGAGACAACGGTGGCCAAAGGACAAGAGGAACTTTGTTGCTGGAGACGTTGTCATCGTAGCAGACTCGAACGCCCCTCGTGGATCCTGGCTGTTGGGCAAAGTACTGCAGACTTTTCCCGACAGGCAAGGACATGTGCGGTCTGTTAAAGTTCGTACCAAGTACAACGTCCTGGAGCGACCGATCACAAAGATCTGTCTTCTATTGGAAGCGGATTAAAGACTATAAAGACAATTTCTAGTATTGGGGTTATCAACAGTATTGGATACTTACATGAATAACGAACATTTTTGTTATGAGAAATTGATGGATTATACACTTATTTGGCTACAATGTTGAATGTTGTTGAATTGTTTTTGTTTTTCATACAGTAACAATTAGGGGCCGGTGTGTTGTAGCCAATATTATGTTTTTATTGCAGTGCGTTTATATTAGTTACTATTTATTGTTATATTATTACCATGACAACTTGCAACCTGGGCATAGGAGGGTCCAGCCAATAGCAGGCAAGATAATCACTACTTGAGGGTGTCACTGGGGCACAGGTGTGGGGATTGGTAATAAGACAGAAGCCACACAGTTTTTCAACCGTGCGGGCGGTTGTTTGCTTTCAGTTGTTTAGAGTTTATTCCGTTTTATTTTCCTAACAAAGTTAGTTGTTTAATTTATAATTGGCACCCGGCTTTATTTATGCTTTTGACATCCTGCTGCATACTCAAATAAACATTCAAAAGAACTGAATACCGCAAATGTCAACTGCTTCACGCGTTGGAAAGGGCTCCACGCCATCCCTCATTAGGCAAAGTTTTTGTGGTTCCGATTGCCTATACACAGCCCATGTTTACTCTGTCGTTGTCAAACTCCTAATGAACTATATCTTGAACACCAGCTTACTTTATACACCATCTCTATTATGACGTCACCTCAATTATCACCTTAGAAACGGATTCAGATTCCAAACTATTTGGTGTTTAAATGGCTCCCATTCTAAATAGCATATGTAGGCTAAGGTAGTCAATTTTGTCTCTATTAAATATAAGACATAAGGTGGCCTACAGCATCCATGTATGAATGGTTTTGTGTGAATATACATTGTTATAAATATAAATTTTTTGGTTTGATGCACCATAGATATGCACACGACAGAGACGCTCATATCTGCAAATGAATGAATCAGGTCTACACTTTATAAAGATGACTTTTAATAAATCAGAACAGACCATGTTAACCCTTAGCTGTTGTTCTAACCCTTCACCAGTAGGGGTCAGTAACCCGCGGCTCTGGAGTCTTTAACCGTTCTGCAGCAGCTCCCTGCCGCTTTGGTTTTTCAAACCCAATACTTCTTATTTTGGAGGTCGATACTGGGACAAAAAAAAAAAAAACATTTGGGGTCAAGTGTTTTAATAAGTTGTCCACCAAGCTACGCCTCCTATCCGGCAAAGCATGGATGAAAGAAAGGTTTCAGGGAGAAAATAAGGAGTTTATTTCTGCGCAGACAGACTTTTGACGATGCTGACAGGAGTATGCAAATGTGGTGATAGGCTGTATAAATATTTATTTGGTGTTCATTTAAAATCCCTCTCCTTTTATTGTGGTATTGCTGTACTGTTATCCTATTACTATTATTATTATTATTAGTTGTGTATAGTTTCAGTAGTTTTCTGAACTGTTCTGTAGAGGTCATTATCAGTGTGCACAGTGCTCCAGACCGCAGTCTGTCAGATTGTATGAGGTGAGGTGCAGTTACAATGCAGAGGTTTGAAAATGGCATATTGCATAAAAGATCGCATGAATGTGGTTGATTAATAAATGCAATTTGTTTTGAGATGTAATTGTTCTGAAATATGAGATGCCAGTGGGTAAATGGGTAAACTTCAGATCTAATACATGGAGCCCTCGTGTGGCTCGCTTCACCTGCTTGTCCTCCCTCCTCTTGTGTTTAGATAGTTGGCCAGGAAAAGAAATCTCATATTGAATGTATGTCTGATCTGTTGTCTGGGTGATTTACTTTTTTGTAAAGCACATTTTCTGAATTAATTCATTCAACGTTTGTATTGTTTAATGTTTTAGTGCGATTTTGCGTCAGTCTGTCCAGAGATTGTACCCTGGGACATCCAACTGAGTACCTATATAACACCATGAACACCAAGTTGAACTGTATGGTGTGTGTGTGTACGGATACTGACCCAGATGTTTATGTCCAGCACTACATACAGTTTATTTTATTCAAATAAAGTAGCTAAATAGGATCAGCCAACTTGTCCATGGGTGTATCATTGTAACACTTCCCCACATCTCCTGTGTATGTGAGTGTACATGGTGTGAGAGCCTCACCTGAGGTGGTGGAAGAGCCGAGGTGACTCAGCACGCTAACCAGGCTGTACCTTGAGCCCTGGAAACAGACAGCAAGCAGTCACACACAGTGAAGCACAGTGAACACACTTTCAAAGAGCATCCTGCTTTATCCTGAAGTCTATTCTTTCCTGATTAGAGTATATATGTCTGATATCTTGTGTGTCTCTCTCTCTCTCTCTCCTCACCATGGGGCAGCTCCTTGCTCTGTCTGAGCCATCCTCAGTGCTCACATGAACTGGATCAAACAAGGGTGGTAAACAGCACCAGAGGTTTGAAAATGGCATATTGCATAAAAGATCGCATGAATGTGGTTGATTAATAAATGCAATTTGTTTTGAGATGTAATTGTTCTGAAATATGAGATGCCAGTGGGTAAATGGGTAAACTTCAGATCTAATACATGGAGCCCTCGTGTGGCTCGCTTCACCTGCTTGTCCTCCCTCCTCTTGTGTTTAGATAGTTGGCCAGGAAAAGAAATCTCATATTGAATGTATGTCTGATCTGTTGTCTGGGTGATTTACTTTTTTGTAAAGCACATTTTCTGAATTAATTCATTCAACGTTTGTATTGTTTAATGTTTTAGTGCGATTTTGCGTCAGTCTGTCCAGAGATTGTACCCTGGGACATCCAACTGAGTACCTATATAACACCATGAACACCAAGTTGAACTGGACTGTACGCATGAGACATATTATACATTATCTGCAAACTAAAGTCATGTCATTCTGTCTTGACGCTCCTAGATATTTGTCATAACAACTCGACTCAGTTCATGGTTTCAATCATAATGGTGAAGTAAAACTCTTATAATGATTTGACTTGACAATAATATTGATATTCAACCAATAAATATGCTTAGTATTGTTTAAAGCCTAGTTTTTGTATACAACAGATCAGTATATTAGTACATTCGTTACACGAATTGTAGGCCTATTAATAATACCAACAAGGTATTCTTATATTCTATCTATTCCCTTTTCAGACTGCGTCGGGTTTGATTATACAGCCAATCCTATTTGATTAAAATGAATAAATTTAGCGTCTAGCCAATTGTTTGATTCTAGGCGTGATTGTGGGCGTGGTCAAATAATCAAACCGGCAACATTGTCCCCGCCCCCCCCCCCTTGTCAGTTCACAGTAGAATGGCGGCGGATGCCTGCAGTTTACAATGTGCCAGCAGTAATGCAACAAAACTACACAAAGAGCACGTTAGAAAAACAAAAGATTCACGCCGAAGACAAGCGGCTCTTCTATTTCTTAATAATATATCTCTGGATGGACGGCCTCTATGTTCTCTTAACAATGGTAACATCGCTCACAGAGAACCCGAGACTCGGAGACTGGATGTGGACCTGGACACCGGCAGCAGTGGAAGATCCCTCCAGGTGTCGAGCTCCGTGCCTGGGGCCACTGTTACAAGCGTATCGGTAACTGGAGCTTTAAGCCCGGTTAATTCCATTTCTGTCACGTCCACGGTGACTGGAGGTAGTAGCGGGGGTAATGAGGTGGAGAGCTCCGCCAGTGACTACCCGCTGTCCCCCTCCCCGCAGACCCTACATCCAAGTGCCAAAACTGTATTCAGCCCAGTACAAAGCAATTCGGGGCTGTTGGATTCCCGGCAAAGGTGAGCATGTTGTAACATTGTGTGAGATCTGCACGATTAAATACTCCTGGTTACCAGTCACGTTGATTTTTTTTTTTTTTTTATGATCCTGAATTCCTATATTTACTTCCTGCATAGGATAGCCTACCCTAAAGTTGCGCAATTCATGATTACATTTTTTTTCTCCCCAATTTGTTCATCTGAATGATCATTGTCATTGTAATGACTCACTGAGAAATATTTACTGGTGTCTCTCACGTTTTACATGGCTAGTTGGCCAGACACCTGTTTGTACGTCACTCCAATCATATTTAAAGATTATTTCATATCCCCCATGCATAATAGGATTTGGAATTATTACTTAAAGTAGTTCAAACTCAGTGACGTAAAGACCATGGGGTCTTTAACGAAGTCTAAACAATACAAATCACCAATGGCATGGTGCCCTTTTTCAAACCCATAATGATGTAGCTGTAAATTTTTCAGATCCCAGAATGTATCCGGCTCTCCAGGACCAAAGACTGCTAAGAAGGTCCACTTCATCAAGAGCATGAGGCAGTATGATACCAGAGGAAGCCGGTGAGTCTCTGAGGCAGGCAGCTGGACATGCAAGCTGATGGTCACTGGAGGTGACTCCCCTTTTAACCAAATGGGTATTTGTGGGCATCCATGTCTGAAATAAACTAAATATAGTGACGTTGGATTATTTTGTAAGTGGGAGCTGTACTGTTGTAAGCCTTCTTTCAACTGGGTTAGCATGGTTTCTTTGAAGCATGAACTACCAGGTCCATGTGACCCACTGGTGCAGTGTGGAACAGGCTTGGCTTCACTAGCTGTTGCTACTTCACATGGTTCACAAGTGGGGCAGCTTGAGGGATTTCTAAACTGAATGTAATCACCCTTGGAAATGAGTCAGCAGCTCAAGATGTCTGGTGGAGACATATCCTTGCCCCAACAGTGAAATCCCCCTTATGTAAAGAGGACTCATATTATTTGTGCTGTGTGTTTGCATGTTTATGTGCTGGTGTAATCTTGTGGTGAAAGATATCATGTCATTGGGCCATCGTCTGTTTTCTACAAATGTCTTGACATTGTTGTTTATTATATTTTAAGTAATCAGGGTAGCAAAATAAATATAGGGGAAAGCACATAACACATCCAATCCATGGGACTTTTGCATGAATCTGTATGCAGTCACCTCAGGTTTGTGTAGTGAGATTTCTGTACTGTGTTGCTCCTAGCTAAGATTCACTTTTCTTGACTTGGTGTGGCCAGTTTTTCCACAAGCTTGACATTTCACAGGCGGAGTCTGCTTGCAATCTGTTATTTATTGGTGTTCAGTGAGGTTTGAGTGAGGTATTAGTTGCTTGGAGACATTTAAACATCGTTATAAACAACTGTGCAGTTGTCTTGGCTGCTTGGTTATAGTGTATTTGTTGACTGTGCTTCTAAAAAACAGTCTATAATTAGTTGCTTTTAGCTTGCCGTTATGTGTCATCTATGTAGTTGTTTGTCAACCACCAGCTGTTTCCATGCAGACCAACATAGAGATGGTATCAGATTGGCTGATCCAACAGTGTTGTTGTTGTCCCTCTCCTGTGTCTCTATATGGAAGCAGAGCTGCTGCTAGCTGTTGTGTAGTGGAGTGACTGCAGTCCTCGCTAGACTGACCCTGCATCTGTTTTGTCTGCCTGTACTTGCTATCTGTGTCCTGCAGGATTATGCTGATTTGTGCCAAGCGGTCACTATATGCTGCTTTCTCAGTGCTGCCCTATGGAGAGAGTATTCACCTCAGGTACAAAGACCTAACCAACCCCCCTCCCCCCCCCCCAGAGAGCTGCCCCACGCCCCTGTGTGTCACTCCAGGGAAAGGCTGTTGACATGATGAGATGGATGGGTGATGATCTGGAGCTCTAGCATGATGACTTTAATTGTTTCTTTTCCTGAAGTGATCCTAAGGTGGAGGTTCATCGACAGAGACTGTCCTCTCTGGTGCCTTCTGACCTGCTTCCTACTCTGGAGGGACTGGAGTTGGCAGCATACGGCAAGGTGTGTGTGTGTGTGTGTGTGTGAGAGACTGTGTTTGTAAGGGATTGTGTGACACTGTGTTTGCAGGTGTGTTTCTCTGCCAGTCTAACAGCTTCATATTTCCTCAGACGGTCTCTTATGCCAAGTTCCTTTATCCCACTAATGCCCTGGTACGGCAGAAGAACAGCACGGCTCCAGACAACAACATGGTCCTTACCCCCCAGTCCAATTTCCGTAGTAACAACCAACGGAATGTCCCCCCTGCGCGTCTGAACAGCACCCTGGGACAGGACCCAAGTACGTTCTGCTGAACCTTTATTAGAGTCGGTTGTTATGAAGTCTGTTCTTTGACGTCGTCTTCTCAAGGATTCCCTCTGTCGGCAGGTATAGACGACCTGTCAGAGTACGATCCCAACCTGCTAAGTGATCCCCAGTGGCCGTGCGGCAGACACAAGAGGGTTCTTATATTCGCATCATATGTGGTGAGCAGTCATGTGTATGATGACCTGACAGGTAGTATTACAGTTACCGATTTGCAAAAAAAAGTTGGCGATAGCTGTTATATAGCTATATATAAAATCTTCTCGTTTGAGCATTCACTGACTACACCCATGCACTTACTCTTTATAGTAGCATCATGCTCAGGTAATAAAACCCTTAAGAAGACTATTGCTCAGACAGCACATAAGAATGACATGATCGTCCAACCTCCATGACCTGTTAAATCAGCCTTATTCTTGGTTTTCTTGTTTCCTGTTTTACAGACGACTGTTATTGAATACGTGAAGCCTTCTGATCTGAAGAAAGACATGAACGAGACATTTAAGGAGAAGTTTCCCCATATCAAGTTGACCCTCAGCAAGATAAGAAGGTATTGACACAGGAGCACTTAACACATGACTGGCCTCGTCTCTGAGAGGAGTCAGGTGGCTGAGCGGTTAGGGAGTCGGGCTGGTAATCACAATGTTGCCGGTTTGATTCCCGGGCCGTGCCAAAGTATGTTTTGTCCTTGGGCAAGGCACTTCACCCTACTTGCCTCAGGGGGAATGTCCCTGTACTTGCTTGCTTTTTACTTACTTGTCACTCTGGATTAAACGACTAAATGTAAATTGTAAATCACTTCAACTAGTCAAACATTTGCGGAGATGGAGCAGAAACCGGAACTATAACCTTGCTTGTTGTCTTTCCTCTCAGTCTGAAGCGAGACATGCGTGCTGTGAGTGAGGAGTGTGGGCTGCAGCCGGTGACCGTTGCCATGGCTTTTGTGTACTTTGAGAAGCTGGTGCTCCAGGGTCGTCTGAACAAGCAGAACAGGAAGCTGGTGGCAGCAGCCTGCGTGCTGCTTGCAGCTAAAATCAGCAGCGACCTTAAGAAGCAGGAGGTTCGACAGCTCCTAGATGTGAGTCACAGTGTAAACAGAACCGCTTCATGTTCTCTGCACCGTGAAAGGTCGAGCCGCTAACACAGATGTAAACGATACAGCTGTCTTTATGTTTCCAATGGTAGTTATTAGGGCTGTCAAAACTGCTCAGAATTGACATTCGAATATTCCCCACACATGTATTCGAATTTATTCGAGTTTCCCGGTTGCGCATTAGGCACGTCAATAACAGGACAAATTAATACAACGAGACATAACTACTTGTATGGGTAATATATTTAAGTTAATTTAACAACATATTACCTACACAAAAATAAGTAGATGAACTAATGGCCAAGACCGCAGACATTGGCCTCTCGCTCGCACACACGCACTTTTTCTTTCTCTCTCTCTCCCGCACTGTCGTGCTCTGCGCATAGCGGTGTAAATGAACAACAACAATAAACAAATGCTGATTGTTGATTAAAAGTTTCGTGCAAGAAATTTAAGGTCGCGATTCTTGTCCCAAATACAAACAGTCTTGCCTGCAGCCGCAGTTTTTTTTTTTTTTTTTACATTCTAATATACATTTTCATATTCGAAATTCGTTTTTTAAACACTATTCCAATATAGAATATTCGTTGACAGCCCTAGTAGTTATACAGTCACCTATAATCTTCTCAGAATTGTTATCAGAAATAAACAGTGAATAGAAGGAGCCTCATCTAGACTGGGGAACTTGATTGCTGATCATCCAACTTGCTTTTTCTCCATGGTAACACAGAAGCTGGAGGAGCGTTTCCGTATCAACAGACGGGAGTTAATTCCATTGGAGTTCCCAGTCCTGGTTGCCTTGGAGATGGGGCTTTACCTCCCTGAGAGCAAAGTCATGCCCCACTACAGGAGACTAGTGCAGCAGGGATAGAGTGGACACTGTGGACCAGAGGGAAACTGACCATGTTGGGACCTGAGTCCAGGGAGGCAGCATCTGGGCTGACTTCTGTAGACCAACAGCGCATAGATCACATCTCAAATCAATCAAGCTGTCATTGTGGCTAAGGATGTATTTTTTTATCATTATAGATTTGATTGCAAATGACAAATGATCTACTATACTAATGATCAATCTACTATAAAGATAAGTGGTGTCTTGTTGTTGAATTTGATTTGTATATTTACATCAGCGTGTTTTGAAGGTAGTAGTCTGATGTGAATTCAAGTGCTATGTACTAACGATAAGATTTCACCAAGCCTGTTCATGGTGCCACTCAGAGGTAAAAATACTAATGTGACACATTGCCTTTGTGCTGTGACGCAAGACATGTTATTTACCATGTATCGATCTCTTATTGATAGATAATTGTTTAAGATTATGAAACTACCATGCCACTTTCCCACAGGCAGTTTCTAAAGGTACGTAGATGTGTGAATTGCACCAAATATTCTGAGAGCAATTTAATTCACTGTGAAATTGACACATTTGACTGCCAAAGTCTGTTCATGGATTAATGGTTGATTCCATGTTTGTGTGTCAAGTTGGCCACCACCAACCACTGACCTGCACTTGATCCTGTTTTCAGTATTGAGTCAATTTTATTTATGTATTTATTTGTATTTCCATGAGTTATTGGGGTGGTGCCCTCTTTTACTGTAGCAATCTCACTGTTGGATCTCCTAAATAATCCCTGTGTGACTGACAGCTCCACTACAGTGGGTGTTTTAAATGAGCCTTTACAGTGATGGAGATTTACATTATTTAAAATTAAGTTCTCAGGAAATGTGTCCTACATCTTTAATGTATGTTTCCATGGATCTAGATGTATTGAATCAGACCAACAGGTAGTGTTCACTGAATATGATAGTATTTCTTAAGTCCCAGTGTATTTAAAAAGCTAAATGTCTACTGTAACAGTAGGTGTTCGGGTGGCTGTATTTACCTATTTTTTTTTATTTTTTTTTTATCAAACAGTATGTGTCCACCTATACTCAAGACATTCATTAAGTGCCTAAAACAATTTGTGAAATCACTTGGTACATCAAGCTGTTATTTAGAGCAGTTCATGTTTGGTTGTTGGTGTCTTTTGATGTGGTGTGTATTGTCAATTTATGACTGAATCATGTCTTGTAAAATCATGAACTTGTATTGTTCCTGTTGAATGGTTAGCGTATTGTTGTGCAAATAATTTTTTAGGAGGTACCTGTATAGCAACCTTCAGCAAAGACTGCAGCTTGCAGTGATCTTATTCAAATGTTTTATTTTTCTTCTTTTTTTTTACGCAGATCTTATGTATTTAAAGTAATTTATTTCTGAACTGTACATGGTGTAACTTTGTAATTTCTTGGTTGATCTTATGGATGGTGTATGTTTCTTTTATTTTTTACAAGTTCACGTTTCAAATCAAATTGGGTATGAAATATATTTTCTGACCATATAAGCTCACGTGACACTTAAGTGTTCTTTTCTTAGTTGGGATGTGATGAAGACTGAGAGGCACAGCTGACAGGGATCTGCCTTCAGCTCTAAACATACCACCACAGTCTAGCACACAACACACCGAGGGGATTTACTAGGAACCTCTGACGTTATGAAGTAACTTCTATGGAGATTTTTATTGGAAGTAACACACACTGCTTCATACATACAACTTGTTTGTGTATTTTAAAAGCTCCATTAGCTTTGTGCAAATGAATAAATACAGCAGAGTATATTTCATGAATGTCAGTTACAGATACTCTATATTCCACTACCTTTTACAATAGTATTTCTTAATAACAGCCAGTAATATGTTTTTGAAATAAATAGGTCAACAGCACGGTAGATTCTAGAAGGAGTGTTCCTAATCCAGACTCATGTCTTCGTCATCATCTTTCTTGTCTTTGGGTTCATCTGCCCGGTCAGACTTGGTATCAGTTTCCATGGCTTTGGCAAAGGCTTCCACATCTGTGAAAGGAAAACATTTAGAACATCATCGCAATTCATATGTATTTATATCTGGAGTGTGAGGACAACATCAGTGGTAGTGTTGTATGTGTGCAGGCTGGAGGACGGTGTACAAATCTGTCTTTACCTCAAAAAATGAATGATGCATTCAGGGCAGGTCCCAGTGTTGAATGGACATCATAGCAGAACACTAACCTCCTTTGTTGGCAGCCTCCACTGCCTCAGGAGGCAGGCCAAACTGGTTCATTAAGGGGCCCAACTGCCCTGATGCCAGAGCACTGCTGAACATACTCATAGACTAATATAGAAACAGAAGAAAAAAAACAGATTTTAAAGTGACTCGTGAACTTTAATAAAGAAACAGGTATATAAAGTGCAGCAGGTAATGAACACACACTGCAGGTAATGTGCATGCTACAGGTAATGCACATGCTGCAGGTTATGCACACGCAGTAGGTGATGCACACGCTGCAGGTTATGTACACGCTGTAGATAATGCACATGCTGCAGATAATGCACTTGCTGCAGGTAATGCTTACGCTGCTGGTTATGCACACATGCTGCAGGTAATGAACACACTGCAGGTTATGTACACGCTGTAGATAATGCACATGCTGCAGATAATGCACTTGCTCCAGGTAATGAACACACTGCAGGTTATGCACACACGCTGCAGGTTATGTAGACGCTGTAGATAATGCACATGCTGCAGATAATGCACTTGCTGCCGGTAATGAACACACTGCAGGTTATGCACACACGCTGCAGGTTATGTACACGCTGTAGATAATGCACATGCTGCAGGTTATGTACACGCTGTAGATAATGCACATGCTGCAGGTTATGTACACGCTGTAGATAATGCACATGCTGCAGGTTATGTACACGCTGTAGATAATGCACATGCTGCAGGTTATGTACACGCTGTAGATAATGCACATGCTGCTGTACCTGCTGAAACTGCGGGGAGGTGATGGTGTGATGCAGCTCGTCTGGGTTCTGCAACAGAGCCTCTCCTGAGGGCAGGAAGGGCAGAAGCCTCTGCTGGACCTCAGTGTTGGCCAGGATAGGAGCCATGACCTCAGGTGTCAGAACACTGGCCAGGTCCACTGGTGACAACACACATCAGAGAGCTCAGACCACAAACAGACTTGTCAGTAAAACACTCCACTGTCCAGTGGCCTACGGAACACTGAACAATCTTTACAGTTCCTAGGCTACTGCTCTAACATCCCTGTGAGCAGGGACTCCTCACCTCCCTGCCCCGAGGAGGGGACGTTCATGGTGGCCAGGATGCTCTGCAGGTCGCTCAGCTGGATGGCCTGAGTGGGGCTGGAGGCTCCGGCTGAGAGGGGAGGCCCAGCAGGAGTGGAGGGGCTGGTGGTGGGAGAGGCGGCTGATGTAGCTGACGGGGTGATGGGGGTCGTTGGAACCTGGGATGAACCAAGTCTGGTGGCAGCAGATGTGGACGTGGGACTTACTGCTGAAGTTGGACTTAAAGTGAGATAGACGATTGTAATCAGAGTGAAGAGGTCTGTCCTCAACCACAATAATTTAATGTTAACAATTAATGATAACTTTTCTCCTGTTCGGAACTATACCCTATACCCTGCTACATTAGCTCATGAGAACATTAGTCATTTAGCAGACAGTCTTTTCCAGAGCAACTTAACGATTTATTTTCAACCCGTTTCTCCAATCAAACGTTAGTGAAACCAGCTGGTGAAGTGGCTTGGTTGACACAAAAACCTGCTCCCTCTTAACCCGCGACGGCACAAGTTTGACACCTGTGATCTAAAACATGCAGGACAGGTGTTCCTCGAGGACCAGGGTTGGGAAACACTGATCCAATCCACGCTCAGGAGTCTTGGGTTTCAAAGCTACAATGTTATGTTGTCAGAAAGGGCAGCTTTAGTACCTTGTAGAAGAGTTGCTGGCTGAGGAAGCCCCACTGCCCAGGAGACTGGCCAGCCCTGGTCCTGCCAAGGCCCCAAGGCCACCTACAGACACAGAAACTGGGTTAACCTTGTCAAGTCACATACTGGTGCTCAAGAAAACCTCAGGATTATCCACTCAATGAATCCACTTAGCCTGATGTACCAAGACCACCCAATCCGGTCGGGCCGATCAGCTGCATTAGTTGGTTGTGACTCATGTTACCAAGCAGGCTCTGCAGTCCCCCCTCACCTGGAGCACACAGTGGAATACATGTTACTGTTTAACGGATCTCACTTTAAAACACTCACCTTTCAATATAACACTGAACCTGATGGGTAGAATGCTTATATTCACAGTAGTACTGTGTAAGGGTTTTTATCCCAAGTGAAGTGGAAATGAAACCTTACCACCCAGAGCGGACAGCTCATGCCCTCCACTGCCTCCGCTGCCCAGTGCTCCTGGCATGGGGGGGTTGTTTAGATACTCGTTCACTTTACGGCAGCACTCCTCATCCTTATCACTCTTAGGCTCCTGCATGGATGACAGGAAGAGTTAACTAAGTACCTAAAGCAGTCATTTTCAAACCCTTTTTTTTTATATCTCACACAGAAACCCAGTAGTTGTTTACATTTAGTCATTTTAGCAGACACTCTTATCCAGAGCAATTTACAGCAAGTACAGGGATATTCCCACCCTGAGGCAAGTAGGATGAAGTGCCTTGGCCAAGGACACAATGTCAATGTTTGCACGGCCGGGATTCGAACTCGCAACCTTCTGATTACGAGCCCGATTCCATCACCGCTCAGCCACATTTACAATAATGAATGACAGACACACCTGCATCCAAAAAAACAGCCTTTTGGAGCCAGCTTTGAACTTCAGGACAAACACACGGCCAGTCGTGCACTGGCTGACCCGCTTGAACTCACAATCGTCTGGGAAGATGATCAGGTCCTAAAGTAGAACAGTACACAGGTTATTAGTGCAACAGTCAGAGAAAGAGAGAGAGAGAGAGGACAGGGAGGGTGACAAGGGTAAGAGGAGAAAAACCGAGATGGCCACTGACATCATCCACATTTCCAGTTGTGCGATCCTTCCAACAGAAGTGGATGAGAGAGTCGTCGGTCTGCTGGATGTAGACCTGCCCCTTGCGTTGGTCTGGGGTCACCGTGCTGCCCTTAAGGGTCATCTTCCCTGCCCGGAACTCCACCAGGTATTTGCTGGAGGACCCGCGAGAGCCCGACACCAGACTGGGGAAGAGAGCTCCCGAAGACATGATGTCAAGTAGAAATCTGGGGTTCACAAAGGGGGTAAGACACATCAGTAGGCTAACTAGCTACATTAAGACACACTTTTATTTACATTTACATGTATTCATGTAACTTCCAAGAGAGAGAGAGCCCTGTTAAAAGAGCATCAGTCACGGATCATAGCAACGTGATAGACCCCCCCCAAAAATGTATGCTTTGTCTTTCTGGCAGGCAGTTCATAAGATTAGCTGATATGCGGTTTCATATAGGAAATTCTACCAAGTTATTACTTTTATTTGTTTCTAAACATTCAATAATGATGGTACAGTAACAGTAACTGATGTTCATTGTCACTATTACCACTGCCTAGCTAGCTAGCGTGTAGCAGCATCATCAGGTTCGACAGGCTGTCTCCTCGACCTCACTAGTAATAATGTGGCACAGAATAATTCGAAATTTAGCAAGTGTTATCAGTCAAATGCACTAATTATTATGATGATTTTTTGCTTACTTTTTGTTGAAACCTGGTGATTGTTTTCAACAGCTCTGGGGTACCGTCTAACAGTAATGTCTAGGATGACTGTGATTGGTCAAGTGCAGCCGCTAAGTCTGTCCCTGATTGGTCAGAAGAATCGTCATGTAGACTGGCATGACAGGAGAACATCAGAATGCACACCGACTTCAGTTTACAATGAAAGACAACTAATACACTCATGTTCAACTCATAATTTATTAAATAATTCTTTTTGCAAATGGCCTACACATTACAGTATAATGGGTGAGTCCTATTTAGGTATATTTTCTTGATTGTGCAGTAGATAATGTAGGATTCTGTAGACACAAAATCAACCAACATTCGCATGTAGGACACAAAGAATAGATGAATGGATATAGACATGTACATATATTGGCACCAAATGATATGACAAAGGGACCCAATTATCTGGCCATCAAACTGCTGTCATAGTATATTTTGCACCAGTATCTTAACGTGAGAGAGACAAGCAAGCTGCACATGAATTAACGAGAATAAGTATTCTAATGTCATCTTTAACGATACAATAAATCATGAATGGCAAACATACGTGAGCATGTCACATCAGCGTGGTATCTGGTTACATTTAGAATGAAAAACGGTCAATCTGCCTGTTTCAGGGTAGTAAAGGAATATTCAGTATGCAGACAAAACTCAGGGAAGAGCTTACATAGGGTTGACTTGATTTCACATTTCTGGATTTTATTAAAGACAGACTAATGGCGGCTGTTTGTTTGCATAGAAATATGTGAGACCTGGAAAAGTGTTCAGTTGCATTTCCATGAGGCTGTACTATTGACCACTTTGACACAGTGCTTTACTTTTTGGGGGAAGGTTGAAGGATCTGGAATATTGCTTTGTAGATATTTAACATTGTACGATCCTGATCCTACAATGAAACAATACACTGGTGCTCCTATCCCAGTCTAGCAGTAACCAAGCAGGTGAACACCAGAGGGATCCACACAGAACAGCAGGGAGATCAATGCAGTTCTCTACAGCCACTCTGGGTCAAATCATGTATGACCTCATGTTGTTCTGTCTGGTATGACCTTCAGTGAATATGCTTCATCATGATGCTCAGTCCTGTGTCAATGCAGCAGACAGTACTTGTGTAGTTTTTGTTGTTGTATGGCTTCAGTTAGTGTCATTCATCTTGGGGATCATGCATGCAGACTGTTATGCAGATCAAAAAATTAATATCTTATCTAGTGTCGACAATGGCGTTTACACACGTTATATGTTGGTTTACTTTGTAAGTAAACATTGTCGTAAGCAGCTTTCATTTCTAGTCATCTAGTTACAAGAAAATAACAATCAGGTTTGTGACATTGCAGGGGTGGTTTAGTCCTAAAATACAAGTCTAATATTCTCACACACACACACATATATAAAAAGTTGTGTAAATAACCCCTGATAGTTCATTGTACCATCTGAGTGTGGTACATTTATAGATGTAGGAGATGGTTGAGTTATTTTAAACTCTTCCTTCTGGTTTACAGCTCGTTTCAGACCACAGCATAGTATTCCACAGTAATATTGTTATCTCTACAGAGTTCACATTATTGGATGGTTCACAAAATCAATAGATGTAATTTCTGAGACAGCAAACATGGTATAGTATTTTATAGGTCAGGGTCATTTGACCTGTTAATTCAGGATGACTGACCTGAGGAGTCAAAATCAAAGTAAAAAAAAAAAGGACATCCTTCAAACCAAGTGTGACAGAACAGTAGCCTACTTTGCAATGTGCAAATAGATTATGTTGGGACATATTAATTTCTATATTCCAGTCATTCAAAACCTCCTATGGTTATATTCTGAAACAACATGGCTCAGATATTATTAATATTGTCTTATTATTCCAATATAAGAGGTAGTAGAGACTCCTCTGCTCACACCTTTAACACGTCAATATATATCAGGACAGTCAGTATACTTCCTGTCGAAGTATCCACCTGTGTAGAGCCAGTCCTGGGCCCCTGTGTGAGGATTAGTTCCCAACCGGAACCACCTGTGAGACCGTAGTGGAAAGCAAACATGAGTGCTGAATCGTGAAGGTACCGTTTTACATCATATGAAACCAACTTTCAAAGGAGGCACAAACCTGGTAGTCCACTCGTCTTCATCCTTAGAACGTTCCTTACGTGCAGTTCTCTGTTTCTCCTCCAACCTGTCCTTCTCTATACTTGCTGTGTCTACAAAGGTATACGAGGTCATTTCCACACACATGGTTGTTTGGACATCCGTGTGTTTGTACATGTGTTCCTGTCCTTACCGATGTCTCCGTTCTCCATGGCCCTGATGTCCGGCCGCAGGCGACAGTCTGTAGGAGCCAGCAGCCTCTTCATGTTAGGCTCCAACTCATTCAAGGTCATGGCAAATGCAGTGAAATTATACATCTGCCCAGCAGAGAGAAACATCAGTGGTTAGACTGAGAAGGTCGTATCACAGACACAGCACAGAGTGAACGTTGACTTCAGGTCAAGTGACAGATGAATGAGGTCTAAGAGCGTGTGGGTGTGTTGTACCTGGGCTGACTGAGCAGGCAGCGGGTTCATTCTCCATAACAAGGTACTTCCTGCTATCGCAGTCACCGTCTCCTGAGCGTCCGGCACATCATCTGCATCATCAGCTTCAGCACTCTGCTCCTACACACCCCCCAAAAACGGACGTCACTATGCATGGACACAAACTACACTGAGAAAAAAATACGTTCACACAAAAAGCCACCACATACTCAACACGCCTTTCTCAATGACTAATGCAAGCCATTACGGAGGTTACTGACATTACTAAAATGAGCACCATACAATTGACACCGAACTGCAGTAGCATGCTATAGCTACCATCCAATATATGTTTACCTTACCTCACACTAAGCCACTGCAAGGTTTCATGAAAAAAAGAGATCCCATTTGAGAAAGTACAAAATAAAATCCTTTTTTTTTCGTAATTATTTTCTCTCTTGATTCAGTCAAAATCATGTCTGGCACACAGAGTTTTTAACTGCCAATCATATTCAACAGTTAACAAAATTCTCAGTAATCTGTGGAAGTATCGGCCAATCACCTGCTTATGCTTCTTAGAATCCCCTCCAGACTTTTTCTCAGCTTTCCGTGCAGCATCATACACCTTACAGTCCACACTGTACATACACTCTGTCCACTTCCCATAGATCACACGCTGTTTCTTCTTTCTGCTCAGAATATCACATGTTACTGTAGGGGTCCATGATGAATGTGAACAGTTATCTTTCTGATGACTGTTTTCTAACCTCTTGTCCTGAATGTGTCCCTCCACTCTGTGCAGTTCCTTCCCAAACACACCACATGGTTTGAAGTTCAAAATACACTTCTCTCCTGTGCTGGTGAAACACATGCAAAATACCCTATTAACATGGACCCAGACAACTATACTGAATAGGTCTTTGGTTCACTCATCGTGACCTTACCTGTGGTTGACTATTTCCACAGTTCCATACTGTTCAATCCAGAGTTTTCCCAGAATGATGTTGTGCACACAGCACATAGGGTTTGTCCATGTATATACTTCTTTCTGTCTGCAATAAAGTAGGAGACCAGTCACCAGTTTGGCCAGCAGTCATTGATAATCCAATAAAATCCCTAACATGTTTAACTCACTTGAGGAGCTCCAAAGTCATCGTGCCTTTGGGCTCTGCCTCAACACTCTTGCCCCAGAATTTGAGCTTGGGGTAGATAGAGCCATGAAATGTAAATTCCTGCTTCAAAGACTCAGCATGGAAGGCACTGATAGGTGGATGGTGGCTAACTTGCTCTGAAATCAACCTGTAGTCCTCCTCTTCCCTAGAAAACAAGCAGCCAATAAAAAAGACATTCCCACACAAAACAATCCAAAAAGAAAGTTCCCATTTCCCTGCAGTACCTTGTCAGCTCGTAAGTCTCTCCCAATAAGGGATTGAACGGTTTACCAGTTCTGTCCCACTGAGACGCCACAGCCGACACCGCGAAAGCAGCTACCAGCTGGCAGTGAGGAAGAAGAGACATGCGTGAAGAAGAGACGTGCCTGAGAGCCCGCCACCATGACAGCAGCCTCACACAGCAGTACAAGTCTGATCAAGTCTACCTGCATGCGCTCTATGGAGTCTGATAAGGCACAGGCTTCGTGGATGAGATGAGTGTGTTCCATGTACTCTGAGATCCTCTGGAGGAAGCTAAGAGGCTCGTTGAACACGATGGGCATCGCTATCTTGGACAGTTCCTGTAAACCCAAAGCAATGCTATGAAGAGAGTAATAACACCACGACTGCTTGAACTTTGTACAAATTCCCTCATCAAGTAAACACTGTTCCCATGACTCACCATGCCGATGCATTTCTTCAGAATGCTCCACACACTGAAGTTATTTCTGGATATCATCCGGGCTGGGAGGACTTTCCTGAAACAGAGATGGAACATGTCAAGTCTACTTATAATGAGACAATGTGGCCTAATTGTGAGCCTTCTCTTGATAACTCACCTGCGCTCCCACACTCCATTCTCCTGTGGAGGGCTGCCATTGGCTGGCTGCTTGCTGTCAAACACCATGGCATCTTTATAACTTACCTCACAGGAATCATCTGATTCCAAACCTGTGATTATGGAGAACAGGCTTAGTGACATAAACAAAGATTATTATTATATAGGCCTGTACAAACCTTATCTCAAACTTTCAGACAACTCAAATCTAAAGATAATGAAGCTACGATGCAAAAACGTATATATATATACACAATTCATATTTCAGTTTTTTTTTATGTATAATGTTATCGGTCACAATAAACCAGCAGTCTGGTGGGGTCGTCTCTGTTCATATCCCAGTAAAATCCCCTCTCACCCGTCTCTGCGTCGAAGAACTCTTCCTCGCTGTTCATGCTGTACAGTAATGCAGGTCACTCAGAAGTCATGCTTCACTTTGCTTGGTACTTGGTGCACCACAGCTTCCAGCCATGCATCACAGAACCCTGCGAAAAACCACAAATGTCACTATGTTCCCATCAAGGCAGCGCGAGGCTTCAGCTGGAACCCAAATGGTTCGCGAGCGATACAATAACGTCAAGTAACAACTGAGTATTGGACGACAACGCGGCTTCAGATTAAAACACTGCAATAAAAATAACTTAACATAGATCATTACAATGAAATAACCTTCGTGTCAAAGTCCAAATATATTGCTGTGGCTACGAAACATCAACAATCTGGAAATAAACCGCTAGATTAGAACGGGGGGGGGAGGGCGGAAGTGGGCGGTAAGGACGATGTTATTGATGGGTCTTTCATCCTATGATCATCCAGAGTTGTGGGATTTGAAAGAAAGCGCTTATAAAATGACGATGAACGAATGCAAACTACAGCAATATCATTATGTTAGTGAGACAAGAGATGATGACTTGAGTCCAGAGCTGTCTTTATTGTGCGTTAGTGGATGTGATGACTGACTCCAAGATGGACAATTAGGAAAGAGGCTCTTTATTTGTCACGCCTCCCATGTTGCCCAATCAGAGGACCCTGGACCCTGAGCGCTGCTCTGAGAGGGAGCTGTCCTATGGAGCTGTCCTATGGAGCTGTCCTATGGAGCTGTCCTATGGAGCTGTCCTATGGAGCTGTCCTCTGAGAGGGGGCTGTCCTATGAGAGGGGGCTGTCCTATGGAGCTGTCCTATGGAGCTGTCCTATGGAGCTTTCCTATGGAGCTGTCCTATGAGAGGGGGCTGTCCTGTGGAGCTGTCCTATGGAGCTGTCCTATGAGAGGGGGCTGTCCTATGGAGCTGTCCTATGAGAGGGGGCTGTCCTATGGAGCTGTCTTATGGAGCTGTCCTATGGAGCTGTCCTATGGAGCTGTCCTATGAGAGGGGGCTGTCATATGGAGCTGTCAGGGGACTGAAAAAGGCTCGCTAGAGGCGTGTTATTTATAAGTGTTTCGTAAATCTCAAGTAACATGATCTAGTAGTCTAACTGGAGACGGGCTGCATTCAAAGTTAAAAACGTTCCAAGATCACGACGGCATTCACCAACACTGCTAAACCTCTCGTTTTAAATATTCAAATTAATTGTATTTTCATTTAAGAATAAACGGTAGGACTGCATTGAAGTTAGGCTACTCTTGCTACTCCTACAACCTGCCACGACCTTTTCAAATTGTCAAAGAGTGGCCTAAAAGGGATTATGATATTGTATAGGGCCGAAAGTTTGCTGATAATAAAAGCATTAGGATTAAACGAATATATATATAGAGGGGGATTTTTTTTATTTTTATTTATGGGTCTAGGCATCACAAACGTAAGCTACCGAGTGCATTTACCTTCACCCGAAGATAAAAAAAATATATATCTCCATCTTCAGATCACTTGCACAGTAGTTTTTCTGAATTTTCATCCTACTTTTTCTGTATACTAGAGACAATTCTGTTGTCACAATGTCCAATTAACCTACCACGTGCATGTCTTTAACGGTGGGAGGAAGCCGGAGTGCCCGGAGAGAACCCACGGTAACACGGGGGGGACATGATCCCTTGCACAGTAGTTTGTGGAAGCTGTCAGCCTCCTACACTCAACAGATGATGGCACTGCTGGGCGGGGCGGGGCGGGGCGAACCGTGCGTACAAACCGAGTGATCCTTCAAAGCCAGAATCCTGGTTTATCTCTGTGCCAATGGACGTGAGACACCGAAGTAATGGGATGGAAGAATGCGCCCCATCCAGGTGGGAAATTACTGCTGACACAAAACGTCAGGATGGTCTGAATCTCAATCTACATCCACGTATTCAACGTTAACACCAAAGGGACCGAACCTGAAAGCAGATTAATTTACACTGCTAAGCAATTGTTACAAACTGGGAGAGAAAACTGGAAAAAGAGATGAACAGAACAGGAGACAACACAACGCAGCAGAAAGCGCACCGGTGCACCAGGCAGCCAAGTTCTCAAGAAGAACCTCAAGGAGGTGGATTAAAGAAAAACAGGAACCCACCACCCACAGCTCAGGCCAGTGATGCCCAGAGATGCACCAAGATCAAGACAGCTGGACCTGCTGGAACCATGGCAGCACGGTGCGTCAAGGACAGGAAAGCAGAGACAGGGAAGAGGCTGGGGAAAGGTGCGCTGGTCACCACGGATGGACAGAGGCATCAGAGTGCGCAGAGGAAACTCTCGGATGCCAGTAATGCTTCTGAGGACCTGAGCAAAGATTCTGGTTGCGTGTCCGGAAAGGTATCCTGCTCCGACAGTAGCTCTGAAATATCTGACTGCACATCTGAGGGGAATAAACTTTTCCCTGATCCTCATAGCAGCGACCCTGAAATGAGTGGTTCAGGTGGGGGGGCTTTATGTTCAGCTTTAGATACCTCAAGTGGAGTTCCATGCACCCCTGTGCCAGACATGAAGAACGAGGGCATCCCGTCCACGTGTGCATGGCAAGAAAACGCAATCTACTCTGGAGGAGATGGTTATAACTCTTCTGGATGTTGTGGAGATTCACTCGCTTCACTTCCATCCCTGGATGTTTCTGTGGCAGGATATTCTGATTTAACTGAGGAGCTGTTCGGAGAGACTCCAGAAGATCTGGTCAGAGAAGCAGAAGACTTGAGATCAGAAAATGAATATTTAAAAGTAAGAAACCAATCTCACTGATTAAATTGCTCCCACCTTTCTCATTAAGGATGAGATTATATTATTAGTCCTCCAGGGGGGGAATTGCAGATACCATTATAATGTCAAGACAACAATTAAACGTGGCATTGCTTGTTGGATCTAATTTAAGAGCAGATTAGCCCTGTTTATACGTCATCCCTGATTACGGACACGCGACTGCGTGACCACTAAGGGCATCCTGATATAAAAAATCATGTAAGCAACAGGGGGAGCCCACATCTTGATAAGGTCTATAGATGGAAACCTCTGTTCGAAACCTTTTCATTTGCAATAGTTGTATGACCATTCTGTGTGTATGCAATCATTATTTGCTCATTGGACATGTTATGTAATTAGGAGAAGGATGGGAAAAAATTAAACTGTACACCATTTTTTTTAAATAATAATCCTAACCCTAAAAAATATGACCAGATTTTCTGATTCATGATTGGTAGCGTGATAATTACAAGGTGGTGATTAGATTAGAATCAATTTTATTGTCATTATACACGTACAAGTACAGGGTAACGAAATGCACTTAGCATCCAACCAGAAGTGCAAAATGTGATATGATGGTCTCTGTTGCCCTCCCTGTCTAGGATGAGCTGGAGGAGCTGCACTGTGAGATGCTGGAGATGCGGGACATGTTCATGGAAGAGGAGGT
The DNA here is from genome assembly GCA_030340685.1 of Protosalanx chinensis. NCBI lineage: Eukaryota > Metazoa > Chordata > Actinopteri > Osmeriformes > Salangidae > Protosalanx > Protosalanx chinensis. Next base: position 2,419,855 of record CM059320.1, on the reverse strand, counting down.
GTACCAGCTCCAGGATCTGCGGCTGCAGCTGGACCAGGCCAACAAGATGTGCCGCATCCTGCAGTATCGCCTCCGCAAGGCTGAGCGACGCAGCATCAGGGTGGCTCAGACAGGACAGGTGGACGGAGAGCTGGTCCGAAACCTGGAGCACGATATGAAGGTTAGGATTCTGTGAGCGCGTCTGTGTCACAGCCTGTCGCTCTGTATAGTTCACGGTGTGGAGCTCATTAACAAACTTCACAGTTCCATATCATGGTGGTCTCATAAACATCTGGTTTGCATTTCACTCATGCAAACTCATCTTTATTGCATCTTGTTTTGGTGTCACAGTTATTTGAATTAATGTAAATTAGGATGAGTCTTCCTCAGTATAGCCTTTGGTGTAGGTATTGAGCTGGTTTCATGTGGGTTTCCCCATGGACTTTTTTCTTTATGTAACTGTGCACGGTGCTAGAATGACCTCTAGCCGTAGAAATGTGATTTGATACCTCTTCCAAAGCCTCTCTGTCTTACTACCTAAACTCGCAATCTATATTCCAACCAAATGATCTCAGTGTTGACTTAGATAACATTTTCCATACAAAATAATCTGCTGAATACCTTCCAGTAATGACTTCAGCATACACTGTGTCGTCTATGGAAGGCTTTCTCAGAGGGACACTTTCAGAACAATGCTGCCGCTTATAATGAATAATAATGAAGCAGAAGATCTTGTGATTCATAAGGAGGAACGTAAATCACATAAAATCCTACCGCAAGGGCAGGAAATATTTATTTTCATTTTGTACCCTTGGTTATCAAGTTCTGACAGTCTCTTGCCAGTGAACATTTCTGACCCCAAATGACAAACCATTATGTGTTTGACAGGTGGCGAAGAGCGTGTCAGTCCGTCTCCACAATGAGTTAGAGTCAGTGATGCAGAGGAATTCCCAGCTGCTGTGGGAGAACGAGGGTCTACGGGAGAGACTGCAAGATCTGGAGGTGTCCAAGCAAGTTCTTCAGGTCGAACTGGAGAAAGCCAGAGAGGTACGATGCTATTTATATTAGGGATTAGGCAGTTGTTCCAGTAGATCCCTGATGGGGAACTTTCTCATGTTAACATCCCCAGTAGGGAAAATTAGGGTCAGAAGATGAATAAACCAATCTTACAATTGCTTGAGAATCTCTAAGATCTCCAGAGATATAAACACAACATTGATTCAGTACTGTTAGTAGCAAGAGGGTCTTTTCTCCCCGGCTGCTTCAACCTGCTGTTCCTCAGGAGAGATGTGGTGACAGATGACCCTGGTCTGGAACTTTGGTCTGGAACTTTGGTCTGGAACCCTGGTCTGGAACCCTGGTCTGTGTGTCAGGGGTGCGGCTCAGCAGCTGAGCTGACTGCTGCCTGGGTGGAGTGAAGCTCTTCGGCATGCAGAAGTCTGAACTTGGGGCACAGCTGACATTCTGCCGTGGCAACAGAGACAGAGGGAGAAAGAGCGACTGAAATAGATCAAATGTTGCTCTCTATTTTCTTAAGCCAGGCTAAATTTATATCCCAGTGTCTTTATTGTATGCCGTGACACACTAACCTACACCAGGGAACTGAATACTATACTATCGACTTCTACGTTTAACATCATTGTTCCAGTCTCACTTTCTATCCATCGTTGGCCTTCACCCTGGGCTGGAGAGGCCCCAGTCTTTGGTGGTACCATCCAGTAGCACGTGTTTGCTTTAATCCAGGATTCAGTGCTTTGGATTCAGCCTAGCTTGGTCCACTCATCTGAGACAGCAGCTGCTAGTCCCCCTGATCCTGACCGGGAAATCCACTTACATTACTTAATCTTGGCAGACTGAGACCTGGGCTGCAGAAATGTGAAGACGAATTAACCTAATGACCGCCACCATAGAAACTTGACTGTCTATTATACAATATAGTTTGATCCTCAACACTCTTTTTAATAATGGGTTACTTACAAACTTCCTACATTTTAATGGAATAATATGTTATGTTCTTTTTACTTGCTGAGTGACTGTACATGAGTACCACATGATATAACTATTCATGGGTGGTATTTTATAGTTTCAGGGCTTATTCAGTTTCAGTGCACATATTGATATGGTTGATTAATGGTGGATATTTGCCATTATGCCCCATGACAACCTTCAGGGTGCTGAGGATTCATAGCAAAGTGTCTGTAGACCCAGACAGTCTGCATGACTCTGGCACACATTCCTCCCATACATCGCCGGCCATGAGGATTGTGGGGCATTCATAAGAGAATGATTCACCATTACATCTGCATTGCAGAATGTTCAAGGTTTATTATCACTGTGTTTTTAGTTGAATTTTATTCTATAAGTGTGAATACATTTTATTGCGCATTACCACAAGATCAGCAAAAAGATATGTATCTGTGAATATATATGTGAAATATATATGTAAATTATCTATGGGATGCTAAATAAGGCTGTGAATTGTTCTTAAAATTGTCTTTATTTTAATTCTCAGAGTTCTTTGAAGAGAAGAAGTGTCAGATCACCAACTAACAAAACCGAAAAGAAGCTCTCTTTTCAGGTATGAATTTACTGTCTTTATCACCTAAAAACCTTTAAGCCTTCCAGTAAGTATTGACTGAGAATACTTTTCTGTGATGCTTGTTCTGTAAATGTCAAAGGCAAATTTCCTTTAGAACCATAAAGTGTTGTCTCATCTAGGATGACAGTGCTGATTTGAGGTGCCAGCTCCACTTTGCCAAGGAGGAATCTGCTCTCATGTGCAAGAAGCTGACCAAGTTGGCGTTTGAATGTGAAAAAATGCACGAGGACCTGACCAGATATCGCTCAACCTACGGTGACATAGGAAACACAGAGTCCTCTGAATGTTCCTCCAGTTCCCCCTTCGCCAGGGAGGCGGACGTCAAAGTCCACTTGCGTCTTGTTGAAGAGGAGGCCACGCTGCTGAGCCGTCGCATAGTCGAGCTGGAGGTGGAGAACCGAGGCCTGAGGGCAGAGATGAGCGACCTTAGGGAGGCAGGAGCAGGAGGAGGAGGAGGAGAGGAACAAGAGGAGCAACAACAGGAAGGTGTTGGAGAACACCTGGCCTTATCAGCTCAAGGGTGTGACAGAGAGAAAAAGGACCATGACTTGAGGAGGGGGTCCACTCAGTTTCATGATGGGAAGAGCCAACAGAATGAGAGTGTGGTGCTCGAAGGTTCTCAGGCTAACATGGAGCCTCATTTTAGTAACAAAAACCAGTCACAGGTTGAAAGGATGTTCGATCAAAGCCAGATGACTCGGGAGGGGCCTGTAGGAGGAGAGCAGGACAGCCTAGAGAGTGATCCTGATAAACAAGGCCGAATGGTTGCGAGTGGCTTCAGTGGGAAAGACCTTGAGGCCTTCCTTGACCTGCGAGACCACGCTTGCCTCATGTGCTCAGCTCTCCAGCTCCTGACTACACCAGTCAACCATGGAGGACGCTGCTCTCCTCTACTGTCGCCTTACCTTCCCAGGCTAGACACAGATCCTAAAGCCCAGGTCCAGGGTCTAGACTCACCCCAGCAGGAGACTTTATTTGGTGTTCTGGAGCTTCTGCAGTGCATGTTGATGGCTTTTATAGGCAAAATGGAGAGTCTCATATCATCAGGATCAGTAGAGAAAGATCCTTCCCACCTGACAGTTGGCAGGGGTTGGGATAGTAATGCTCTGACAGTTTTGTCTGGAGGAAGTGCTCTGAATTATGAGGATACGAAAAACCTGTCAGCTTCACCTGAAAAGGAGACAGCTGAAGACCTGAGTACTGCAGACGTTGTGGGAAAAGAAGCAATGCAGGAACTGGAACCTCCATCTCAGTGGAACCACCTTAACACCTGCAGAGACCCTGTGGTGCGTCTCACTCTGCAGATGCTCTGGGTTCTCCACCAACGATGTGGAGGCAATGAAAACTCCTCACTGGAGAAAAAAGAGGTGAGAATAAGCATCAAGCATGAGTACACTTTATTATTTCACTCTCTGATGTAGATGTTAATTAGTAAATGTTCCAAATGGCTAACGTTTGTGTTGTGTTGTTTGATTTCACTCTCTGTAGACGTTAATTAGTAAATGTTCCAAATGGCTAACGTTTGTGTTGTGTTGTTTGATTTAGGTCCGAGACACAGCCATGCGTTTACTGAGGGGCGCGTTGCTTGAGTTACGATCAGAACTGCAGGAAGAGAGCTTGACTGAGCAGGAGACCATGGCTGCCCAGAGTGAGATGGCTCAGGTTAGGTTAAATAAGAATGACACGTCAAATGACACGTTAAATAAGAATGACACGTCAAATCCGAGGAATTTGTCATGCTTGCCGGCAAGAAGACAGGTCTGATCGCAGTTACATAGTTGTGTGAATTTTTGTCTCATTTATACAGAAACAATGGACAGTTCTCAATAGTCATTGGTTAATTTAAAACATACGGTTCTCATATCACGTTCCGTGATAGGAGTTCTCTTCTGTTCAATTTGACCCTTGAACTTCGGTATCCAGACTTTCATTCAGGCGATAAGAACCATTAATCTAAATCTACAGGGGGAATCTGTCCCAACTGGTCAGATGTCCTCTATGGGGGGGGGTAGGCACTATTGTAAAAGGTAATTAAATCCCTCTTCCACAAACAGACCCTCAATTGATCAAATCACTCAGCCAGAGGAAGAACCTTACTCAAACATCAGGTTAGCAAGATCGGGGGTCTGTATGTTCATGAAAGCCTAGTGTCATCTAAAGTTCCTGTCTGGGTTTTTTACTCTGTGTAGGCAAACAGGAAGGCTGAGAACTCTTAATGTTTTATGCAGAATAAGGTTGCATCCTCAATTTACATTTAGTAGACGCTTTTATCCAGAACGACTTACAGCAAGTACAGGGACATTCCCCCTGAGGCAAGTAGGGTGAAGTGCCTTGCCCAAGGACACAACGTCATTTTGCATAGAATCGAACCAGCCCGATTACCAGCCCCATTCTCTAACCTCTCACCCACCTGACTCTCCCTGAATTGATCTGACAGTAAACACGATTATTGGTGTTAGGTCTTTGCTGTGTGTGTATGTGTGTGTGTGTGTGTGTGTGTATGTGTGTGCGTGTGCGTGTGTGTGTGTGTGTGCGTGTGTGTGTGTGTGTGTGTGTGTGTGTGTGTGTGTGTGTGAGAGCCAAGCTGAGGGGCTTTCACTGGCTCGGGCATCCCCAGTGTTCATGAAGCTAAAAGGCATCATGAGTGGACTTGAGGCACCGTATTTAGGCTAATCTCCTGTGAGGGCTGCAGCCAAGCTACAGCAGGCACACGGCATCCACACAAAAACATTCATTCAGTCCATCAGAGCATACAGATAGAGCAATAGTGTTATACACAACATTCTGGGAATTAGGTAACATATAATAAAATAGAGAAGGGTTGGTTTCATTCAAATCAGTCCCATAATGTGTTGAATTCTGTTAAGGATCAATGTATGTACAATTCATGTGTTTTGGAAATGGTTCGAATTGATTCTCAGAACTACCTCGAGCACATCTATTGCAAACCTGTATGTGACAAGATTATCATTCTTATACTTATATAACGCATACATCTGGATTCACAGAAACTGAAACATACTTTTACATTTGGTAGTTGCCAGGAGACAGACAGGCAGCCATAGTAGCCAAAAAAGTTGTGCTTTATGGGTCAATCTGGGACTGGAAGCAGACTTATCCCTCTGGAGATGTTTTTCCTGCTAGCTCTATTTAAGACATCATAATCCACCCTTTCCTACAGACACACGCCCGTTAAAGTTGTCTACTACAGCTGTGTGACATGCGGGAGCTGTTTTCAAGGAGTCCTATCGATCCTTCTTTTAAAGTAACATGAAATATTAATGAATGTGATGCCTGTTTTTCAGAGTGCTGTTCACACCATCTTAGACGACAGAAGAAGTTTGGCATATGAAAGGTTAGTATCTTTGTAAACACACTGATGTATCTATTTAACCCAAACTGTCCTTGAAAAGTTAGTCTTTATCTTGTTGTTTTCACAGGACATACCCCAACGGAAAAAAGTACAGACACAATATCTGTGCCTTCAGGTCAACCCTGAATAACCGCTGTTATCTCAGTGTTGACTCTGCTCAGCTGGATCCAGGTGACCAATTCAAGACCTGGGACCATCCCATAATGCCCCACAGCTTTCCTGACCTGGACGTCGACCAGATGATCTTAGAGAGAAGCCACACTGCTCCGGAAAAGACCAGCCTTTGCATTTATTACAGCCCCCCCTCAGCACGCAGAGTCCAGCTAGCTCAGCTAAAGAAAAGCCCCATCCTTGGTAAAAACTATTTTACCACCATCTCCCCCTGCCATAAACCTACCAGCTCTGTCTCACCTCGCTGCTTGAGGCTCTCGGCTAACCTGAGCGATGACATGAAGGAAATGACAGCCAGCTTCCAGGCAGTGAGACAGGCAGTCCGCCGCTCCAGTTCTCTGGAAAGGAGGAAGGGGAGGTTGTGTGAGGAGTGGGTGATAGATGTGGCCAGTGCAAGTACTCAGACTCTGATCAAACAGCCCCAGATGGTGAGCGTGGGTCTGCAGACAGACGGTTCCCACAGTGTGGGTGGTGTGAGAGCGAGCCCTTCCCGACTCCGGTCCTCCTCTCTGGTCTCTTCCAAGTCCCTCCACCTGTCCTCCTCTCTGGAAAAGATACCTAGCAGGACCAAACCTGGCTCCATTTCCCCAAAGTTCTACTGTAGACCTTCTTCTTCTTCCCCATCATCCCCCTCCTCTTTCCTCTCTTCCACCAGCTCGTCCTCACACTCCTCCATGTCCACACTCTCTAAAGATCAAGGGAGCCCATCCCAGCGTGCTTCTGTCAGGTCAAGCTGGGGTCGTCCCACCAGTACCAGAAGTGGTCAAGGACTTAACAGTACCACCCTTATTAGTGATGCCAGCAAGGCAGGAAACCACAACAAACCCCCCAGCAAACCTGCAGGAACAAACCGCTATGGATTAGTAACCGAGTTTCTGCGCAGAGTGAGTGGTCGCGCAGATAAACCAGCATCAGGCACAGGCCAGAAGGCAAAGAGTGGCCTTAAAAACCTGGAGCGCTTGCCTTCCACCAGACCCCCAGCTGGACCCCTGCACAGGAACGATAGTATTACCAGAATCGTGAACCAGAGGTTCATGAAGCAAAGAGAAGAGGCAGGACGAATCCAAAAGGAGGAAAAAGGGCCGAATACGAACCAGGACCAGAACACCGTCACACAAGAGGTGAGCGTGAATCCAGGCCACAGTGAGGACGTAAATGATGTCACATCACATGACCTCACATAGTTTCACTGGTAATTATACTATTTCCCGTTGCTCTACTGAGCTTGATCCATTTTTATTTCCTTTCATCTCCATCTGCCTCTTCTCAGGATAGGAACTATGAGTGCAGCACCAAGACCCTGACCTTCTGCTTCGCCCGCCCACCTCGCACCACCCAACATCAAGTCAGACTGCCTCATCATGGATATTCTGCAGCAGGCACTGAGTCAGGAGATCCCATCTGTGAGGAATGGGGAAAGAGGCGAGGCAGTCCGATGGACAGCTGATGGGATTCCATGACACGAGAGTTTTAAGAGGCCTGGAATGGCCCAAATGAAGGAGTTGAATTACAGCACTCTCCCTCTTATTGGCTGTAGGGGAATTCTCTGTTAAATATGTCTTTTTAATTGGGCTAGAAAGTTTGATTATTACTATTATGATTCGTATTGGTTTCATCCAATTGACTGGATAGGCACTTTTATATACCAATATGCTAACATAGTATGTCTGCGATGGAAGTTTGATAAAAACTAATGTTACTGTGGCATGTTCATTTACTGTAAATGTGCTACGCAATAACATTTTAATATAGATGAATGGAATATTTATATATTTTATAGCCTATTCTAAGATAACTGTGGAATGTTGTCTGCTGTCTGTAGGGTCTATTCAATGTATATGTATCACACATACTGTACTGTTGTAGCTTGTCTTGTGTGTCATGATGTACTGGGTTTAAATAAATACACACATGCTTCTATCTATCTACCTGATCAGCATGACCTAAACATTATCAGGTCTGAGTCCCTCACTTTCATCTTGGATTGGAACTTAGCCAGTGAGACAGTGCATGTTGTGGGGGTTCGAGGAAATGGGCAGCTGGCCATTATGTCACATGCTCAAAAAAGCAGGTGAAACCACTAAGTAGTTAATGAGATTTCCCTGCTTCTTGGGCGCCTGAGTATCTTCTTTCCAAGTTCCACTTTCACTCTTTAATGTGTCAACAGTAAAACATTAGGCTACGATGCACCAAAAAAATTATAATGTACAATTATTGTGTGGTTTTTAAAACAATACACAGAACTGGACTGAAAAGACATCCAATGGCAGGCCAAAACAAATATGTTCAGGAGGACTTGGGGATGGAGGACAGCACAGCTGAACATTTGATCTTTCTTCCAGTCGTTTTTCTCATCCTCTGAAAGCGCTGACAATAATTAGATAGTTGAACTGATCTCGCAGCTTTCAGCTGCCACGTACGAATGTGACCTCAAATAACCACTAGGGGAGCTCTTCGGAAACGTGATATCTATTCACTCAAGGATTTCCTTGAACAGTTGTTGACTGTAAAAAATAACAATAGATAGATTCTTAGAACACATTAGATTAGTGAGAAATACTTCTGCATATTAATATATAACTGTTAATGACAGATGTCATAACATGTAAACTGTTGGAATGGAAGGTATTTACTCTAGATTTGAATCATATGACTTCGATAGTGATGTTAACTTCCAGAATGGAACCAAGTCCCTTCAAAAGTCTAGTGTTTCTGCCAAGACATTAGAACTGAAACTGTTCTTCTACAACAGGTACATGTGCAACCTTTATATTTGATTTGAAATGTTAACATTTTCTTAAATTAGATAGACGATGTGGTCTTTATTTTTATTTGTATTCAATCTCCTTCAGATTCGTTGAACCTATCGATTCCAAGGGCTACAAAGAGTGGAGAGGGCGTATCTATGTGACAAAGCACCTGTCCCCCTCCACAGCAGAGGAGCGCCAGCTGCAGGAATCGAACCATGAACCAGTTCCAGAATCGAACTGTAGCAACACTGACAGATCCACTGCCAGGAGTGCAGAACCTCTCTCATTCGCAGAAGTGATGCGATTAATCGAAGCAGGCCAGGACATTCCTGGCCTGTCAAAACTGGAAATAAAACCAAGCAACGAATGTCCCACTCCCTCCCAGATGGTGAGAAGACCGAAACCTTGGGAAAAATCATCAATCACCAAATGACTGAAGCACATAGTGACACATTGGTTTGGCTTGCTTGTGAAGGGACACATTTGACCTGATTCATATTGCTCTGTGAATTATACTACCATGGACTCAATAAATGTAAGCAACAGAAACTTAACTCCCTGAGAGTTACACTTCTTGCACAAAGAAAACTACAAACTATAAAAAGCTAAACTGGCCTGATTAGTGAGACAGGGCTTCCATACTGTCACCACTCTGTTAAAACACTCTGTCACTATAGGCCAGAAACACACCACATCTTAGGTACTGTATACTGTTTAATCTTCAGTAGTATTGAATGTGACATATGTATTCACACCCAGTATGTTGAGGTAAGTTGGCTGGTCGAAGTATTGTATGACCTTCTTCTGGTGAAAGTGTGCAGTTTTAGAAATCAGAAATATTCAGTATTCATATTTGATTTCCCACAAACAAGTAGGACGTATCAGTAAGTCTACATTTATTTGAATTTGAAGGAAATAAATGGGACACAAACTTGACTTTACGCTTGAAAGCGTGAAGCAGAGTTGTCAGTATCAGGGCAGCTTGGCGTGCTGCACAGCAGGTGGCAAGACAGTCTATCTAATGGAAGTGCTGCATCTGGTAGACTCAACTGTTATGAATGGGCTGGACCAAGAAATGAATGGGGCATCTTTTAACCCTTGTGTTCTCTTCGGGGCCAGAATGACATGCAACTAGATTCAACACACATACACACATAGCCACTCAAACAATGTGACATTTAGATTGTATGTGTTTAAATATTTCAGACTACTGTGCAGCATGTATCAACATAAATATCTTTACTCATCTGTTTGTTTCTAAGTGAGTCTCAGTAGCTGTCTCGAAGGACGTACTGTCAAATAGGTCATTTTGTAACACAACAGAGGAGATTAGGATAAATATGGCACCACTGGTAACGCGTATGCAGAAACAGGTGTTCCTCCCATCTGTCCTAGGTCCCAAAATCAAGAATGAGCTGCTCTAACAAGTGACCATTATTTTCCATTAAGGAACAAATGATACATTTGTCATTACCTCATTATGGCACTGGCAGTATTCAGAAGTCAATGAGCCATTTGGGTCAAGGTCACTGCCTGGATTAATAACCCATTTAACATGAGGAGCTGACACAGTGCTGCTGCCTAGCAGTATTCCATTATCATCACGCTGGTCACCAGCTTCCAGAGGGAGCAGATTCTGGTACATTCACTGGCACTGAGTCTGGTGACAACCCAAACACACACACACACACACACACAATACATACATATACTATGTTGATACAATCTGTGAACAACTTAACAATATCATTCTTCAGACATTCAGCACACTTACATCACAACCATTGGATGGATGCTTATAAATATTCATTGAATACATTAATATAAGCATATTTATTCATTTATTCAAATAAGCATATTTGCTTATACACACTTAAGGTGGAACTAAATATTTAGATATGTTTTGGAGGAGATTAGAATACATTTGAAATATATTGGTATGCTACAGTATACACCATAATTACTTGCTAAATGCCTGTCCATAAATGAATTCACTCTAACGTGTCATCTTGTTAAACTACTCCACCTAGTGGTGCTGGTGAGGAACCTCCAGTTCCTAAGGTTGTAAGTGTAACTTCCATCCTCACAGCTTTCAACTGCTGGGTTTGTTCTGATGCTCTCTTAGTTTGTCAGAATGTCATTATGCTGCGTAGACATATAGCCGTTCATACGACCCTAAACTAAGAAACCAACTAGAGGGAAGTATTTCTTCATCAATGTGCACTTGGCCACACATCCTGTTCTGCACTTTATATGAGGAAGTAGAGGATACACTGTGTAGAGATGTCTATGAGGCCTAAGTGTCCAACTTATTTCACCATGTCTGTCTGCTACTATCTTATATATCAGAAGCAGCGGTACACACTTTGGAATTACATAATAATAACTAAGTAAAATACCAGAAGCTCACTTATTGTCTTATTATTTTGAGGCATGAGGACACAGTGAACACTGCAGATACAGAATAACAAACGATCAGAGAACAGAGTTTCCAAAGGCAGCGTAAATATAAATGATTTTTAATAAAACCTTTTCAATATCATAACAAAACAATCTATCAGGACCACGGTGGCAGGCAGTGTGTAATCATGTGGGTGAAATGGCAGTGTGTACATGGGTGTGTGTGTGTGTGTGCATTTGTTACATGACACTCAAAGTGTTTAACTAACCTGTGTGTAACCTTAAGAACACATGAGTGTGCATAGTAGAGGTGACAGATTGGTGCAGTTGTGCAACACTAGAACTCTTCTGTTTCTTGTCCTTCATCCGGGATCACAAAGCCCTCCTGCAGATGGACAAACACTCCATTAGACTGACTGCAGTGGGCAGTGAGGGAATCAGCAACGACAGAAGGACACTGTACCACAGGTGTCAAACTCCAGTCCTCGAGGGCCGCTGTCCTGAAGGTTTCAGATGTTTCGCTGCTTCAGCACACCGCCACAGAGCTTGATAACGACCCTTCATTAGACTCAGGTGTGCTGGAGCAGGGAAACATCTAAAACCTTCAGGACAGCGGCCATTGAGGACTGGAGTTTGACACCCCTGAAGATCAGCACTCACATCAGTGGCATAGAGAGTATCCATAATCCTTTGCAGCGTTGGGTCTCCTTCTCCCTCTTTCTCTTGGCAGATGAGCTCGATGTTCCTCAGCTTTCCAAAATAAAAGTCTCTCTCCTTCTCCATGTCCTGAATGGTGCCCTTTAAACTGTTGACCTGTAAGGACAGTGGGTTGGGTTTATCGATGTCTTCAAAACATGGAGGGGATAAACAAATGGCAATCATGTTCAATCCAATGAAAAACGATTTTAAGACAGGAGAGAATGTGTCAGAGCATGTGCGGTCGCTGGGTCACCTCCTGGACTAGCTCCGCCTTCTCCTCGTCTCCCGCCCCTGTCCCAGGCCTCCGTGGAGCCTTGGCTGCTGCTGCTGCTGCTGCTGCTGTCGGGGAAGACCTGAAGGGAGCTGTGAACAGCACATCACAGCGTCAAACAGGAAGACATCAGCACAATGCATGGTTAGCTTTACACATGTGTCCTCGCTTCACATGAACTGTTGCAATCCCGTGGTTTCAGTGTCTGTTAGTACTTCAAAACAGGCCTTCCTCAGTGACAAGCTTAGTGACCACCGTAGAACCCTGCGTAACCATTAAACCACCTTACCGACACTAAGAGCTGGTTTGGCAGCAGGTTCGATTAGCTTTACTAGGGATAGAAATGCACACACATGGTCTTACTCCTGGTTATCAGTATAGCTATATTCCCAGTGGATCGTGAGCCTGTCTTCCTCACCAGAGCTGACCTTCCTGGGTTTACTTGCTGTGGCCGCTCCAGGGTTGGGAATGGGGGCCGTTTCCTGGCCTTGGCGAGCTGCTATTGGGTCATACTCCTTCCCATCATAGTTCGCGTCAAAGAACTTCTTGAACCACTGCACAAACTCAAAGTTGTCCTGGAATTTGCCTTTAATCAACTTGTCCACTGGGATGATCTAGATTGGAAATCAATGTGAAGTGGTGACTATAGAATTAACAACAACAAACAACAACAACGAGGGAGGACTACAAGAAAAAAACACACAACCACCCTGGGATATTTACTTTGTCAACCCCAATCTTCTTAAAACTGGTCTGTAGGATTTTGAAGTTCTGGATGTATTCATGTTCAAGTTTGGCCTGGAATTTTACTTTCTTCAAAGGCAGGCATCCAGGAAACAGCATATCCATGAACTGGCAATAGGATGCACCTGTATGAACACGCAAGTTACCTCCATGATATTGACAGATAACAATTGGCTATAAAGTTCATCTAGTTCATATACAAACTCTTTAAGATTACCTGAGCACAGCTGCTCAATTTTGGCGTGGTTAATATGAAGGGACTCGTTTATCCAGGCCAACATGTCATGACGGCTGAGATTATCACTGGTCACAGATGTTGAGTACACATTCACAGCCATACTGCATGAGGAAGGAAACACAGCTATCTTTACCCTTACATTTCTAAGTTAGTCGACAACGTTAACATGTGGACTTAACAAGGAACACAAACCAATCAATCTGTTGACTGAATCTGCTAAGTAAATAAAGATTTGATCTGCTTAAACAAGCTGAAGTTCCAGAGCAGTTTGCTGGCTCATGTCTCCCATGTAGCTCAAGCTTGGCTAGGCTAACAACTTTCACGGAAACTTCCAAAGTAGTTCTATAATCTTGCAACTTACATCGTTTTATTAAATACAGGCCAACTGATTGCGCTCGTTGAATCAATACCCTACTTGGCCTATGTAATTTGGCTTCCGACACAATGCCTAAAATAGTATGTTTATGTATAAAATATTTCCGTCCCACTTGATAACTTCGCCGGCGACTGTCAAAGTTTCATTCAATGTCCCACGTGACCTGTGCCGCTCGTTGGAACAAGCCTATTCGATCTGTTTCACTTGGTGTCCCGCTGGCTGCAAGACATGTTTTCTTACGACGGAATATACGCCGGAATATACGCACCGCCCACTCGGTCACGCAATATATAAATCAAGCAAACCCACTTTTACTGTCCTTTAAGATAAACAAATTAATGCGTTTGCTAAAGTTTTGATGTAATTCGTGAAGGACGATCATTTCTAAACAACAAGCAGACATAATTTATTTATTTCTCATTTGTATATAAACAATCACCATAAAAAAACTATTTTCTCCACTGAGACAGATAGGCCTACCTGGTAGTGTTTTTTAATTAGGGTTTGACCTAAAACAGCACACAATCATGAAACACTATAGAAAGTCCAACAGAACATTAGGAATTAGAGCAGAGACACCTGACAACCAATACAAATTCCACAAAACCACTCTATTAAAACTGTAGAAGCACCAGTAGAGTTTCAACCATTAACATTAGCACCAATTGAGATAGGCTGATAAATTAAATGTAATATTTCATAATTGTACTGGTTTTTTTTGCACAGTATTAGTAAAAAATCTAACAAAACTGTTAAAAAATAAATCTGATAACAAAACCTATTGTCACATGGTTATTGTTATTTCACAGTGAGAGGAGACCACAGACAGAAATAAACCAAAACAAACAAGAGCAGTATCGATCATCTTACAACAGTACAGATCGTTTGGATAAAGTCATTAGTTTTATTTACAATGCTGCACCCTCATAAATGCTATTTTTATGTTGATCTAAAAATGTTAACTACAGATTTCATATTGTCACTAAAAGCTACCTTGAAAATAATGTAAGGAAAAAAGATACAAAGGACGTTATATTTGCAGGCACTTGTGATTTTGGTGACTGCTCAAAGATTAGAAAGGTTGTTTGCAAACAGACTATGTCAATGAATGCATATACAGTACTACTTAATCACATTCATGATCACTGAGTTTTCAACCTACATCATAATACATGAAAATAGTATCCATGCTACCTGTTGAGATGGATTTAAATCTGAAATTACAATTATCTGCCAGTGTGACTGTTGAATTGTACTGTACCTATTTAAAAACCTACATACAATTCTAAAAACATGGTAAATGTGAGCATGATTACACAAGAATCAACTTAAACCAGTACACAAACAAACATCAGTTAAAAAAAATTTTACTTGGAAGGAAGCATTTTGATCAAGTATCATTAAATAGACATGGTTGTTTCTGTAGCTTTAGGACCAAATATATTGAGGTAGATATCTGTGGTGGACCAAGTTTGCTTGATCCCAAGACTGTTGACCGGATACTGAGAACATTTAAAGTACAGCACATGTACAAAATTAACCTAAAAGTGTCTGTGCTTTCTGAGAATAGTCCACACATTAAGGCAAACATCAAAGTCATAAAACTGCCTTTCAATAGAAAAATCTTCCAAATAGTGGAGAAAACGGTTAAAAACCATTATAAAAAAATTATCACAAGATCAGCCTAAGAATCACAGAGTAGTTTGATTCAATAAAAGGCAAGAATGGACAATGTTTTGACCACTCCTCTTCATCTCGCTGTCTGTTATGATAAATGGCCAGGTAAACATATGGAAGTGTTTAGTGGAGTCAGATGGCTGAGTGGTTAGGGGGTCGAACTAGTGATCAGAAGGTCGTCGTTTGATTGTGTCCTTGGAAAAGGCACTTCACCAATACTTGCCTCAGGGGAAAATGTCCCTGTACTGTGCTCTAAGTCACTCTGGATAAGAGCGTCTGCTAAATGACCCAATGTACATTTATTCATTTAGCAGACGCTTTTATCCAAAGTGAGTATCCCATGTAAATGTAATTGGTCTACAGCACTTCCCTATTCACAGAGGAAGTAATCCTTTAGAGGTGCAAAGAGGTGTCGAATAACAGGGACACTCCAGGAACGCCCAAGGACCCGCTGTCTCTGAGCCCGGCCCATGTTATTCACATCCGTGTAGTGCTTTGGGAAGCCGAAGATCCTGCAGAAAAAAGATTCACATTAAAACAAACAGTTTGAGCTGAGAAGTTTGAACAGAGATTTGCATTCTTAGTAGCAGTAGACTTTATCAACAGTATTCAGGTAAGGTGTGTCAGATGAATGTTACCTTTCCATCTCAGTACACCACAGGTAGTCTTCTTTATTGTTCATGATGACTGGCAGTGGGCCCATTTTTCCTTGTCTGATGGAGTTGGACTTGGTGGTGATGGTGCGCACTTTGTTGAACTACATGTGAAATCACATTACAATGTAACAGCCAGCCAGGTAACACACAGCCATTACTAGAAACACCGGTATTAAAATGCATTTAACAAGAAAACAACATACAGTCTGAATTATATGAACAGTATAATTGTGTCCTTGGGCAAGGCACTTCACCCTACTTGCCTCGGGGAGAATGTCCCTGTACTTGCTGTAAGTCGCTTTGGAAAAAAGCGTCTGCTAAATGAATAAATGTGAATATGAATCTCACCTTTGCCGTTCGCCCAACCTCCAGACAATCTTGAAGTTCGACTTTGTCATCAAGAGATGTAGCCAGAGGTCTACAAAAACAACAAAGTGAGGTCACTTTAAGAACTTCCATCAACATCACCCACTCTAGAGGTCACTTTTAGATCCTCGATCAACAGCAGAACGTGTCTTGTTGGAAGCGCTGGTACCTGTTCATGCCAGGGAGGTTCCCCCAGAAGTACCGAGCCCTGTGAGCAGGACTGACCTTCACCGCATCAATCAGGATGGGATTACACTGATAACACAGGGGGAGGGAAAACACAACTAAGACAACGAAAGATGTATGGACCCAATTTACAAGCGCTTACACCTAAATCCCCATGTGACTAAACGAGAGCTTCCGTCATTACCTCAAGGAAGCGGCATATGTCAGCCTTGTCGACTGCACTCATGGCAACCACGTTCTCAAAAAGCCAGAAGAAAGGGCGATCGTCGTCATCCCTGGGCCTCATCATTGTCAACATTCTGTAAAACTCAAAGAACAGCCTTCCAGTTCCTTCTGTGAATAGACAGAAATGAACAGAAATGAAAGGGTTGGAGAAGTTGGCAGAACTGTTCCATACACTGACAAATGTGAGATGTGGTTTGCAGTTAAACTGCTGGTTACCATGTCTCACAGGTCCTTGTTTTAGTGACATTCGTAGGTCCCTTACCAAATAGTCCCTTGCGTAAAGGATTCACCATTGATAGATCATTGCATGGGCTTCCTCCAATTAGCAGGTCAAAGGGACCCCATTCAGCCAGCTAAAAACACAGAGTAAGATCAGAAAATATATTTACAAATCATCACTATGGGACAGATTTAGAGAAGAGTGGTCATAACACTGCCTGTGAATGATATTGAGCTGTATGTTCCACTCACATGTTTCCGTGTGATCGTTCGTACGTCATTCACATACTCGATCTTTCCCTCGTGCTTTATCATGCCCACAGTGATGGAATCTTCACAGATCTCTGAGGCAACATAACGCTGGATCTTGAAACCCAGGTCTTTAAGCACAAGATACCCTGCAACAGTGGTTACAAACACAATGCCATTTATGAAGTACCACAGAGATGGGAAAAAACAACAGAACAATTAACTCCTATTAACAGTGACAATTTATAAACAATAGACGAAACCAAAAATGGAAATAGGACCTACCTGTGGCAATGCCATCGAAGAGGGACAGCACCTTGATTGGCCTGCGCTGATGGGTGGAGATGGAGGGGTAAACTCTATGAGGCTCCTGAGAGGATAGAACAAATCTGTGGTCAGTGAATGCTTCTGCCTAAAATTTACAGCAAGCTACATTTACATTGAGTAATTCTGCAGACGCTCTTTTCCAGAGTGACTTACAGCAAGTACAGGGACATTCCACCCTGAGGCAAGTAGGGTGAAGTGCCTTGCCCAAGGACACAACGTTATTGTAGCCAGGAGAATAACTCACAACCTTCCAATCACTAGCCCAACGCCTTAACCACTGAGCCACGTGACTCCCCCTAGAGCTAGATTACATAAAGCAACCTGAACTGGAAGTCACTTACAAACGCCAAGGCGCTGTTATTAACAAAGAACTCCTGGACTCGCACACTCCAGTCAGCGCGGAGCTTGAGGACGCCTTTACACTGCGACGGAAGACACATGTAACAACTCCAGGGATCCACATCTTTCAGTTTGTCGAAGGTCTCTGGTCCGACCAATATATTCAGACAGTCCTTGCAAAAACATCTGAGAGGAAGGAGGTGGGGGGGGGGGGGGGGGGGGTCATGTGAGAATTAGAAAGGAGTGATTATGGAGTCCAAGGTGCTCTGTAAGCCCTGGAGAGATCTGTAAAGAGCTGCTCACCTGCAGCAGCTAGCATTGCCGCACAGGATAACCTCCAGTCCTCCACAACACACTGTGCAGTAGGACTGATAACCATCCTCATCATAACGATACAGGGTTTCAATGAAGTTATCCTGCAAAATGTTTAGCGTGACAACGTCACAATATGACACTTCAAAATGAGCAGACAAGGACGAATGTACAGCAACAGTCGAGGTGCCGAAATGAGATTGTGAGAGTGAGAAGATGTGTTCGGAGTTTTCTGTTCACCTTGCACTTCAGACACAGACTGCCTTCAAACAATGGGTGGCAGATCTCGACAGTGGATAACCCACATGACAAACAGAAATCTGCAGGGATTCAAGAACACCACGATCGAAATTAGTAATGTGATTTGGATAGTTTGATGATCCTCCTGACGAAAGAAATCTCAGAACATACTCTCAATATTCTTCCCCTTCGTCAAAACCTCTTCCACCATTGCCTCTGTGAAGCAAAAATCAAAGGAAATGATCATTTGAAGAAGCCAAGAGTGTATAACGTGTGTGTTTCTGTGATGTCCATATTAAGATTACTATTGACCTACTATTAGTAGATAACTGTGTGTGCAGACACTATTTCATGAGTAAGAGTTACCTCTGTTGCTGGTGCTGTGAGTCACATAGACTTTGGTCTTTTGAACATACTTCCTCTTAGCAGGGGGCTGGTAGTCAGACAGGGGAGAGTCAGAAGAGGATTCCCCCTTGCTAGCAGAGTCTTTAGTGAAGGAAAAAAAAACACTGAGCATCTGAGATGATTCCCTTCTAAAGAGACTGTTCTAGGTAGACTGTGGTGACTGTTCTAGGTAGACGGTAGTGACTGTTCTAGGTAGACTGTAGTGACTGTTCTAGGTAGACTGTGGTGACTGTTCTAGGTAGACTGTGGTGACTGTTCTAGGTAGACTGTAGTGACTGTTCTAGGTAGACTGTAGTCACTGTTCTAGATAGACTGTGGTGACTGTTCTAGGTAGACTGTGGTGACTGTTCTAGGTAGACTGTAGTCACTGTTCTAGGTAGACTGTAGTGACTGTTCTAGGTAGACTGTAGTGACTGGTCATAGGTAGACTGTAGTGACTGTTCTAGGTAGACTGTAGTGACTGTTCTAGGTAGACTGTAGTCACTTTTCTAGGTAGACTGCAGTGAATGTTCTAGGTAGACTGTAGTGACTGTTCTAGGTAGACTGTTGTGACTGTTCTAGGTAGACTGTAGTGACTGTTCTAGGTAGACTGTGGTGACTGTTCTAGGTAGACTGTAGTGACTGTTCTAGGTAGACTGTAGTGACTGTTCTAGGTAGACTGTGGTGGCTGTTCTAGGTAGACTGTAGTGACTGTTCTAGGTAGACTGTGGTGACTGTTCTAGGTAGACTGTAGTCACTGTTCTAGGTAGACTGTAGTGACTGTTCTAGGTAGACTGTAGTGACTGGTCATAGGTAGACTGTAGTGACTGTTCTAGGTAGACTGTAGTCACTTTTCTAGGTAGACTGCAGTGAATGTTCTAGGTAGACTGTAGTGACTGTTCTAGGTAGACTGTTGTGACTGTTCTAGGTAGACTGTAGTGACTGTTCTAGGTAGACTGTGGTGACTGTTCTAGGTAGACTGTAGTGACTGTTCTAGGTAGACTGTAGTGACTGTTCTAGGTAGACTGTAGTCACTTTTCTAGGTAGACTGTAGTGACTGTTCTAGGTAGACTGTAGTGACTGTTCTAGGTAGACTGTAGTGACTGTTCTAGGTAGACTGTGGTGACTGTTCTAGGTAGACTGTGGTGACTGTTCTAGGTAGACTGTAGTGACTGTTCTAGGTAGACTGTGGTGACTGTTCTAGGTAGACTGTGGTGACTGTTCTAGGTAGACTGTGGTGACTGTTCTAGGTAGACTGTAGTGACTGTTCTAGGTAGACTGTGGTGACTGTTCTAGGTAGACTGTAGTGACTGTTCTAGGTAGACTGTAGTGACTGTTCTAGGTAGACTGTGGTGACTGTTCTAGGTAGACTGTAGTGACTGTTCTAGGTAGACTGTAGTGACTGTTCTAGGTAGACTGTGGTGACTGTTCTAGGTAGACTGTGGTGACTGTTCTAGGTAGACTGTGGTGACTGTTCTAGGTAGACTTTAGTGACTGCTTCTAGACATGTTGAAGACCGAGCACTGAGAAAAAACGTCATACCATCAGGAGGCAAAAAGCCATCAGGTCCAGAGGGAAGGAATCCTCCGAATGCCCAGTCTAACATGGCCTTCAGCTCCTCTTCCTTACTCCCAGACGACAGGTCAAAGGACTTCTCACAACGCTCTCCTGCCAACTAAACACACAAGGGATTCAGTGGTGTTGTATGGGATGCAGGAATACTGTCTGAATATATCAATTATATATGTGAATCAATTGATGAATGTGATTGATAGTGACTTGTTGCACAACATGAATTGCTCCAGTTTTACCTCTAAGATCTGATAAATGGCATTCTTGTAGGCAGGCAAGCCTGTATAAGAATCACTACTGAAGCACTTGGAGAAGGCTGCGAACGGTAAAAGCCTCTCTGTGTATATCTGCAACACATTACGAAAGGAATAAACACAGAATGAGTTAAAATGTCCACCTGCTCACACAGACTAGGTACCATGTAGAGGAAGCCTATCCAGTCTCACCTCAGAAAACATGCCGTCTCCGAACCATTCAACCCTCCGCATGCCTGAGGGAGTGGCTTTAGACTTCCAGGGCCCGACTAGACCAGGCCACCAAGAGAAGCCCTTCACCTTCCCCCACACCAGCTCTCCAGTGAGGAAGCCCTTCCCATCCTGCAGACAGCCAGGGACATGAAATACTATCGATAACATTTACACTTTTAGCAGAAGCTTTTATCTAAAGAGACTTTACAACAGAGCATCGGTCACTGATCATAACAACAAGATAGGTCTGAACATTGCAGGTAGTAAGAACATGAAGCACACATAGTGAGAAACCAAACAAGTGCCAAAAGGTAAAGAGCCACAAAGCATTCAGTTATGCCTGCAACACTCTACCACTGACTGGTAAGAAAAAACAAACAAGAAAATACTTCAAATTGGCAGATACCTGGTTGTAATGTCCCTTCTTCCTGGTATTGTGGCTTGGATTGCTTGTGGAACTTTCACTTTTCTCCTTGAAGTCAAAATGTTTTTACTTGAATACATCCTTTGAATTACCAACAACTTTTTACACGTGTCATGATAATGTTTCTCCAGCCTTCACATTTGAATCATGTTTGACTATTCTGACCTAATCCAGTAAAGCAGAGTATTTTAGATGATAGCAGTAGGTAGATTAAGTGACCGTGTCATGTTAATCAGAAATTAGGAATTTTGAAAATGTTAAAAGATTTTGCGAAAGGAAGTATTAAGAGCCATGCACTAAAGGCTTGTTGTTGAGAAACAGCTCAAAATTGGAGCCTTGTCCTATTGTCCTGAGACCAGTGTGGCTGCTGTAGGAGCCCAGACAGTGGACTACATACCGACTCCTGGGAATCCAGGGCCTTTCTGCTGTTTCTATCAAGACACCCAGGCTTGACCCTGCTGCCCCCTCCAGCCTGAAACACTGAGCGGGCCTGTGGCCTCTGGCGTAAGCTGCTCTCCCAGCCATAAAGGCCTCTAATCATGCCCTGAGGGATGACACACATCACACACGCACACCCAGAGAGGTGCATGTGCTGGAGATACTCATGCAGGGCTCAAACATGCACACACACACACGCACACATCCCCTTCAAATCACTGATCCCAAAACTCCCATGTTAAAAAGATGAGAAAGAAAAGAGAAAAGCTGCAAACAAGGTGAGATAAGATAAGAAAAAGCTTTATTTGTCCCCCAGGGGGTTAGGGAGGAGACATGCATCCATCTACATGGATTGATTTGGTTTAGTAATTGTAGACTTAGATATTTATTGCTGGATTCCCATACAACAGATGCAGTAAGGTAAAGTAGACCCTTAGTTTTGACATGCATATTTTGGACATTATTTAACTCTGAAGACATTTTGTAAATATTTGCTGTTGTTTGTGAATCCAACCTTATATCTACTAAATTTTGTGTTAAAAACAGGGTGTTGAACTGTCAGTCCAGAGCAAGTAAGGTATATAGGTAAGATCTAAAAGAGAGGATCCATGTTTCACAAGACGGATGGGCCAGGTCAGTGCATATATAAAGGCTACATCTGTCATTCATAAGTAAAATACATATAACTTCTTATTAAAAGACTACATACCTGAGAAGTAGCTCTTTAATAAATAAACCCCCTTACCTCTTGTACAGAGTTTGTCCAAATGATGTCATCCTCTACAAAAACACCATCTTGACCATTCATTGGCCCTAAGGAAAGAACAGGAAAAAGAGAAACATTATTGATCTCACGTAAACTCCACTGTTACAATAGCATGATACCGGTTCACTAAGGAAATTGTACATTCACAAAATAAAATACACATAAGTTAATGTACACAGAGTGGATTGTTTTAAGCATTCCCTGGTAGTGTGTCATCTGCAGGTCACTTAAATGATTAAGTGCTACAGATGATTACCAAATATAATATTCATTAACCGAGAATATCTTTCTTACTGACAGTCCTCTCCAGTCGTACTGAGCATGGCTTGATTGTCCAATTAAGGCCATTCACTGCTGGAAAACAACACATCGCTTCCATCAATTAACAAAATTCCAATATTTGCTTCTATTTAATACTACAGGAAAAGTAAACGCAAGTACAATTCAAATATAGCTAGTTTACTTTAGGAGAGAAAAGTGTTGTTGTATTGGTTCTAAGATTTATAAACCATTCTATAGAACAGTTATTAATACAAGATAAATAAACGTTGTGCAATTTTGGTATAATCTTTCTCTAAAGTTTTGTTCCATACAGGACACCAGACAATGCTTACACAATAGTAATGGAGTTAATTCATGCTCATGTAATTCTAGCAAGTGTTTTAGTTCACTTCCTACAATCCTTGTCAATCTAAATCACCTGACAGGGTGCTCGTGGCTTTCTTCTTCTTTGATCTCATGGCCAGGGAACGCGGGGTAGTGAATTCTGAGTCAGTGGTGACATCTAATTCAGCCTCACTCTCTTTCATGTCGTCACTCTCAGACAACCTGGCAGAGGCCCCAGTTTCCAGTGCCTGAGTAAAGAGTCAATCAAACACACCGAGGACGTCAAGTATGGAAAACTCTGTCTAACAGCACGCTTACGTGAAGATTTGAACCTGTTACACACCTGAACAAAGACGTTCTTCGCTTCCAGCGGTGGACAGGGCAAGGCTAGAAGGGTCAACACCAGTTTTCTGAAAATGCTGCTGGACTCTTCGGCCTTCAGCACAGTGCTCCAATGTTGCTCAAATGGGATAGTGGCGAAGCCATTCTGGACACCTTCATCACAGCCATTCTCTTCCTCTTCCTTCTCCCCTTCCCCAGATAGCTGGTACTCGAGGAACTCACTGGTGAGCTGGGCTACCTCTTTGGGAGAGGCACAGAGCCCTAGTTCGGAGCCCAGCTCTCCCACTGCTTTTCCTGCTACTTTCAACCTGCTCTTGGGGCTAAGCAGCTGGCCTATGTTTCTCAGGACTCCATCACTAAGAGGTAAGCCCTCAGCTAATTTGGCTGTTAGCGCTGTGTAAAACAACACTGCCTCTTTCTGTAAAGATGGCAGGAGTTCCCTTGCCCCTGAATTAGTGAGAGAGTCAGTAACCGCAGACCCCCCCATGTTGACTTCTGCCTCTGGCAGGTGAAACTTCTTAGTCTTGAGAAGCTCTGTGTCTCGTTCCTTTAGGAAGCGTACGGTAGCCTGTGGATTGAGGAAACTGGAGGCGTAAGAGCGCAGCAGGGTACTGGCCTCCTGGAAGATGCTCCCCAGGTCGGCTCGTGCTGATCCCCCGTGGCTGTGGAGGAGTGTTTGGAAGTTACGGAGGGGCTCAAGGACCTTATCCAGGAAGATGAAAGTAGCCCTGAGTTTGGGATCTTGGAGCTGGGTGCAGATCAGCTTGGCCTCTTGCTCATCCTCTTCACAGGAGCTGAAGTAGGAAATGAGATCCGTCCAAATCCCGGTGATTTTTCTGACTAGATCACAAAAGTTAAGGCAGCTCATGGTAAGGGGTAGCGAGGGCACATCCGTACTGCTAAGAGTGGCAACAAGTTCCTTAAGATGACCATTTGGAGTGGAACAGGCTGAGCAGTGAGTGTGGATGTGTACTATCAGCTCCTGAGCCTGACTGGGGAGCTCCATGATCCCAGCTTGACAAGCAGCATTGGCCACCGTGTATAGCCCACTTAAGGCCACCGTGTTGGGATTAAGTTCCCTGAGCTGATTGCAGATCTGCTCTGATGTTGCATTGCTACCGTCTGTGTACACCGCAGCGAGGTTCGTTGTCAGAAGCTCGAATCTCTTCAAAGTTTCAACCACTGCTGAAGCTGTTGCGTCCTCTGCATCATCGTTTGATGGCTGTAGAACATCCAGGAGTCGGATACAATGCCTTCCTGCATTCACATCAAAAAAGCCCACGAGGACCACAGACGCAGCGCCCGTCTCCAGGGCCACACTTCCATAAATGTAAACACAGTACGGAGTCTGCTGACAAATAGTTACAATGTCCTTGGGGTACCGCAATCCCAATACGTGGCGGGCAAACTGGTTCAGCGTCTGATTTGAGGGTATGGAGCTGCAGTGGCCCTGGATGAACTGGAGGGTGACGTCAGTACACGGCGGGGTGTCGCTGAACCCTCTGCCTCTTTCTCCCACTGACATTAGGTCACCTGATGTGGCACAAAGGGTGTTCCTGTTGTGCTTTTTGGTTTGCTGGTGCCGTCTAAGGTCTGAAAAGCCTGAGTGAAAAATATTGAGGTTCCAGTCGCACACACGGCAATAGGCAAAGGTCTCTCCACAGGAACTCCTCTCCACCCAGTCGTAGGTCTCCTTCCACTGCTCATCATATTTGACCCCCTTTTTGCCTTTTACCGCAGTATCTTCAACAACGTCGGTATCAACCTTCACAAGCTCTGTAAAACAGTATTGAATGATCAACTGTCAAGAATAAAGACTTAATTCCACCAAAATACGTTTTTACTTGACATGACATTCCATTGTTAAAAAGGCAACATCCACTCTATCATACTGACTGGGGTTGGGGTTGGCTGATGCATTCCTAGGAAGGATTCGTAGAGATGTTACTGGGATGGGGATGTCCTGGCCTTGACGAGCTTCCAGAGCGTTGTATACCTGCTCGGACTTTTGTTCATCCAAATACATTTTGAACCACTTCAGGAAGGACAAGTTAGCCTCCAACTCTGGTTTTATCAGTGCCTCCACTGGAATTGTCTACAATATAAAAAGATTAAGAGAAATTGTTTAACCAACTACAAGGATAAAGACCAAGATCATCCCAGCATATAGAGATCTACAACAGACAAATCTACAAATTGATGATTTTAAAATGGTCTTACCTTATCAATGCCTGTTTTTTTAAAGCTTTCTTGGAGGAGATTGAAGTTACTGATGAAGTGATCCTGTTCAAAAGCTTGGAACTTCACAGCGCTCAAGTCGATGGATCCAGGAAAGAAACGATCCATAAGCTGACAGTAACCCGCACCTACACACACACGTCCGCACAAACATACAGAAGATTTGAATTGTAAATAAATGTGAACATAATTTACCTAAGCCGTTAAGTATTTACAAATCTGTTTTGAATATTGTTGAACAAATATGCAAATAAATGGTGAGTGGCCAGCTGGCTTGAGGTGCTAAACTCTACCTGAACAAAGCTGTTCACTGTGGGTACATTTGGTTTGCAGGGTTTTGTTAATCCAGACCAACAGGTGTTTCTCAAAGGAACTGCATGGGGATGCAGTCACATCTGTTGCCATTATTCTGTTGAATAAAAAGGAAGATAAAATAATAATGAAAGGAATACATTCCTTACATTACTGACACATTCTTATTATCAGTATAAACATGACACCAAAAAAATTGTGGCAATCTTAAGATATCTATGCAGACAAATATACAACGGCATCAATGGTTCACATACACTTGGCTTCAGTGGTAGACTTTTTGATCTGGTATCAGATAGACACAGTAGCCTACTTATATATTCTGGTATCAGGTTGTCTTCAGGTTCCCAATCAAACTAGTCTTGGTCTCGCTCCTCCTCCATGACAAGTAGGAAGGGCTCAAGATTGATTGCACCACTGCACACAGCCAAACCTGAATATTTGGTTTATACGATAAAGTATATAAAGAGGGATAAATAGTGAGTCAGATGCCTCAGCGGATTACGGCATTGGGCTCTTGATTGGAAGGTTGTGAGTTTGATTCCCAGCTGTGGCTACATGACGTTGTGTCCTTGGGTAAGACACTTCACCCTACTTGCCTTGGGAAGATGGTCCCTGTACATGCTGTAAGTCACTTTGGATAAAAGTGTCTGCTAAATTTGGTATTATTATTATTAAGTGTCTAATAAATGTATGTTTATTATTTTTAGTAAGAAATATATAGCCCTTGAATAAATGGAATTTATTAATACATTTAATTTATTCACTAATTTGACTAGTGTCTGCACTAGTAACACTGCAGTGTTAGCTAGGTTATCGAAAAGTTTGACCAAACTTTAAAATATGCCTTTTTATCAATAAAAAAAAACGTAGTCCGGCTCTCCTGACATATCGCAATGACTTCTGGGAAATAATTTATTGTAAATCGCTTTGGATAAAAGCGTCTGCTAAATGAATAAATGTAAATCAGATGCGTTCCCGCTGATGACGTGTCATCGATAAAAGCGGCGGAGCAAGGTTTCCGGGATATTTTTGGCGTTCTTCTTGGTGACCTCTGATGTTTAGCTACCATGGTGACCAGCGGTTGCGAAATTTCAAGAAAACCAATCCGATTGGCCAACGCGAGCGTTAAACGCTCATTTACATGAAATTGAGAAATTTCAACTCGCAATTCCCACAATGCACTACGGCAGCGTTATCGCCCGGCGTCATTGGTAAAGAATGAAACCCAAGCGCCAGAGCGCCTACTGCGCAGCTGCAGTGGACATGCATCGTGACACTGGCCTAAATGTTCTGGCAGAACTGGCTCCTCTGATCCTCTGGGTGGGGTTGAGGGGGACCAATGGACCAATGGATGAGAAGGAACCATCTTTTGTCCAGTAGAGAAAGGCAGATGCGGGGCTGCGGCACTGTTGTTGTGTTTACTCAAACTTGTAAACATGACTGTTTTCCACTAGGCTATCCTTCATCATAAAAGCGTGCAAAAGTTATGTAAACCCAGTTCCTTTGCTTTATTCGTCATATCCGACATGCTGAGTTCTCCTCCCCTTTCTCAATGTGTGCCAAAAAAAATCTCGCGTGGTACAATTTTGCCGCGGACGTCCCATGCAGTCAAGGCAATCTTCCATACTTAAACTAAAAGTAAAAGACAACCCCAGCCAAAAATCGTGATAATGTCCATGGAACATCAGTCTTTTCTTAAATCACAAAGTACAATTAGTTGTAATTCAGCTGTATGTAAGCTCTATAGGTTACACGTGTGCTCATAAGAACGTTATTACTCTTTTAAAACTCAATGTAGTCCTACTGTAACACTCGAGCAATGATAACAATTAATCTGGTCGTTCCGTAGAAAAGCACCCAAGTTGGATATAAGATTGTTGCAACATTATGACTTTCAAAGCTTCAAAATAAAAATAAGATATTTTACAAAACAACTACGCTACGGAACTTACCTTAAACACTATGAGATCAGTTAGTGGTAAAGAGTCATTATCCCAGTTCCCATGTTAAAACGCTATTGCCTTTGTGTTAACCTGTCTTTGTGCTTGTATCTGCATGGTTTTCAGCAAAACCATCAGGCTACCGAATTAAAATTACAAGTGTAATTGTCACGAGGTGCACAATCATTTTAGTAGGACCATCACCTCACTTAAAAAAAACTGCCTTTAGGTTAATATAATGTTTATTTACATGTCACCTACCTTTTCCCTTCCTCTGAGTCTCAGCAGACCGGACTGAAAGAGGACATCTCCGCAGAGACTCTGAGGTTCATGCTCCTTAACAGGATTGGTGGGCTGATCAAAGGGGTGGTCTTTACGCCATTTGCGATATGGTGCTAGTTACAATACAATCATAAAAGATAGTTATATACTCTTGTTACATTTGAGCGAAATCATGTCTCCTGATCGAGGCAACCTTTTGGTGGTCTATTTAATTACGGTAGTATTGTTTGGTTAGATATATTAAAATGGCGAAACATGTCTTACGCTCACAATCGGGGCCCCATTTGGACAAAGCAAAAAAATGAAATTAAAATGATCCTTGACGATATTTAAACTGTCATTATGGTGTCAAGTACACTATCAGACATTGTCAGATAATTCAACGATTACTTAAAACCCCTCATCTCAAGCATAGCCTCTGTCCATTTGAAAACGTGACAACATATCTATCTATATCTATTTGGCAGCTTTGTTACAAACGTGCACAAGGTTGTTAGTTTGGCGAGCTGGTTCATTGTGAAAATGTAAAAGGTATTTTAATGCCATAGTCGATATACTTTGTGTAGGATAGCTTCAAATGTTCACGAGTTGGAATTGTAGCATGTCAGTAAAAATGGCCGACAGTCGCGCAAAACCAAGTTGGTCTGTGCATGAGGTTAAACAAATGTGAAGCAGTAATCATTTCACATGATGCAGAGTGTAACCCCAAACCTTGGTCAGATTTAATGTAGCTTTATTAAAACGTTCGATAACAAGTGGATGCAAAGCCATTTTCACTCCACTTAGTGTAAAAGTGTGATTAGACTGCTGTTTTTTATTCAGTTTCTGATCCCTAAAAACTTAATTTAGTAGCTGTAGGAAGCCAACAACAACAGCAGTGCACCTGACTGCAGTATTAAAAAGCTTACAAAAAGGTAGCAGGTCCCCCTGTAGGAATCTTTATGACCCCAACCTATTATTAGGTCCAGCAGTTATTCCTAAATGCTGTTGAACTCCCAGAACAAGTGCGTCTTGAGCCTTTTCTTGAAGGTGAGGAGGCAGTCAATATGTTTCTGATGGAGGTGGGGAGTTGATTCCACCATTGAGGGGCCAGACAGGTGAAGAGTTTGTTTTCGGCTCTGGTGCTCTTGAGGGGTGGGACCACTGTCAGAGGAGGACCGTAGGTGGCTGGCAGGGGCGTAAAGTCGGAGCAGAGAGTTGATATAATCCAGGGAAGTCCCACTCACTGCTCGGAAGGTCAGCACCAGGGTCTTGAATCTGATACGGGCACTGGTGGGAAGCCAGTGGAGGGCGATGAGGAACGTGGTGACATGACAGCGTCTGGGTAGATTGAAAACCAGGCAAGCTGCCGCATTTTGGGGGCGGATTGCGCTTGCAGGGAGACCGGCTAGTAATGAATTGCAGTAGTCCAGATTTGAAAGGACAAGAGTTTGGACTAGCAGCTGGGAGGAATGTTCAGATATCTTCTGATCTTCTTGATGTTGTAGAGGGAGAATCTACAGGGCTGGGAGACTGTGGTAATGTGTGGTGTGTGCTATACACTAAATCCACGATTAATTTAACCACCTAGCACATATGCTTTACTGGACCAATGATTAAGCATTAAGCATCCAAGTTCATTTTCAACTATTCAAATTTATTTGATTGAATCATTTCACAACTATAGCGTACTTTTATTTGATCTGATCATGTGGGTAAGTGACTTATTTTGATGCTTCTATTCTTTCTTTACCAGCGTTAGACAATGAGCTTCTCAGATCAGTTGGGGAAGTTGATTCTTGTTAAAAAAGACAGTTGCAGGGTGAAACCACAATATTTTAATACTTTGTACTGAGCTACAAAGTACAGGGAACAAAGCAACCACAAATTCCACCACTCCATATAGACAGAAGGGGACAGAGGCACATGGAGTGTTTGGGAGTGGGCTAACTGATAATCTATTGTGGCATTTAGTGTTGTGGGAACTGAGTGATTTTTGCCAAAAACCTTTTGTGAGTCTCAACCAAAATAACGTGTGCTTTTCCTATTTTGTAAAGCAGAAGAATACATACACACTGACAGCATCACTGACTTTCTATTGGAAAAGGACATTTACATGTATTCATTTAGCAGATGCTCTTATCCAGAGCGACTTACAGCAGGGGAGTCATGTGGCTCAGCGGTTCAGGCGTTGAGCTAGTGATCGGTCCTTGGTCAAGGCACTTCACCCTACTTGCCTCAGGGGGAATGTCCCTGTACTTGCTAAATTAATAAATGTAAATGTGAGGTGGTAAGGTCATCAAGTTGCCTTATATAATAATTATCATAATAATAATAAAATAAATAGATAAATGCATCCATATGAAAAACTATGCTCAGAGTTTTGCTTGTTCTAATTCTTCTTGGGGGAGGTGGGCGGGGCGCACAACAGGGGGCGCCACCCCCAGGCACCTGATACCCTAGATCCGCCACTGTAACCCATATATACAATTAATATGTGTTTTTCTTTTTGATTATTCACTCACTGTTACTTAGTTAGCGATGATTAGCATACCTGTGAAAAGTGTAGACTCCAGTACAAATGGTCTTTTGCAACACAGTATATTATGATCGTTTTGGGAAATTACAATTGTAGGATCTCCTAGTGTTATTGTTGTTTAATGAGGCAGCCTTCTTTGCTTCTCTAGTGTTGGTAGGGTGAGTTCCATCTTAGAGAAAGTAGGAGACGTCACCTGGTTCACATGAAAGGTTAGGGACGATTTGAAAAGGACAGATGCTGACAGGTGCAATTAGACACGTCACATATCAGTGGTGGAGTGGTGGACCTTGTGACAATGGGGGGGTCATTATAAGCATGTCACATCCAATCAAAATGATAGGTTAAGAGTTGGGTGGTGTGTGAGAGGGAAGGAGTATTTGAGCCTCACCACAGTGGGCCTAGAGCCATGCTTTTTGACAGAACAAAAGGGCCAATCAGAGGTGACAATGACGGAATGAAACAAAAACAAGCCATTGATGTGGAAGTGTACCTCATGAGCTGTATAAGAAACAGAATCGAGCCATATATGAGGTTTGCGCACTTTCCCCACACCTGTATTGGATCCCTGCTCCAGATATAAGGTTATGCAAGATTTAGCTAAAATGAGAGTTGAATGTTCTGTGCTGTGCTCTTCCACATGCTACCTGGGTTGCACTGAGAAGGGGCATATATTGTATATGATCATGTATTTCTTTATTTAGTTGTATGTATTTTATTGTATCACATAGAAATACCTGAATTAAATAAGCAAAGCATAATAGAATTGCGTGAAGTTGATTGTTTAATCATTGGACATCGTTGTAAAATAAATGTTTATGTGTGGAAACGAGGGCATCGCCATTGTAATCATATTAAAAATGTTTAATAAATTGACTGACGCTGAGAACAATCATTGATGTCTGTTAAAAACATCTTTCCATCAATGTAATATGATCAATCATATGGCTCATTCGTTGGTTACTACCATGTTATGTTTAACTCTGTGATGTACCGTCATCAATAACATTTATATCCCATAGAATTGCTTTCTCTCAGTTACCAAGGCAACCACCCTGGTCCCAAAGTAACTTAAATTGGTAAAGAAAAACTAATTGTACACAAACACACACACACACAACTACACACAGATTAAAGACTGGTTGGACAGCGCCACCTATTGTTTTACGATATACTTACAATTGTATTATGACTTTTTTTTTCCATTACTTTATATAATTTCATACATTAACTATTATCTATAGACACCAATATAACTGAGGGGGTCTGTGTTAAAATACTTTATTCCCTAGACCTTATAAAGATGTGTGATCTCTGTCTATTAACAAATATAATTTGGACGATCTGAAAGAATGTGTATGAATAGGCACCTTTTTGAAAAGTGCTTCTCAACATGGGAGCGGGGAGGACTGTGGCAGTTCTGTTACCATGACACCTGTAACTTACCTCCATTCTTTCACAAAGCGTTTCCTGGGGGGAGTTACTTGCGGTTTTCAACTGTAGCTTCCTCTGTGGAGACAGACAGGCCCCTTCCTCTTCCTCTTCCTCTTTTCAGTGGCCAGATTGCACATGGTGTTAAGGCAGAAACACAGAGCAGATCAGCCTCGAGCAAGAGTCTCCAACATGACACTGACATACTGTCGCTGGGCTATACTGGGGCACGGGACATATGCTATTTTTCTCTTTCTCCTCAAGCAAACACGCAAACACACTCACATATTCAGCATTTGGTGGGCATTTTATAGTGCAAGTCTGACTGTTGCAGGACAAATTGATACCCCTCTCCTTGAAGTAAGTTCTCATTTACACCCCCTCATGGATTTAAAAGGAAAGGACTGCTGGAGGAACCGCCGTGGAGGCTCGCTCCAGCTCTGACACTAATCCAATGCTAATCCAATACATGTGGCGAGGGAACGAGCGCACACTTTGGGAGGAGAGGAGAGAATCACACCTCTTCCTTTATCTCGCTGCTATTGTCCCTCCTCTCTCGACTATCCCCTCCTCTATTTATGATTAACCAGGCCTATCACCCTCTGCGGTCTCTCCTTCCCTGTTACTTAGTTACCAGTTGCCACGATTTGCCTGGGCCGCTTGTGTTGCCATGGTGACCGTGCCCATTCTGTCGTCTCCTAGCTGCCTCTTGGCTTAGCTGTCCCAATGGCCACTAGCCACCTCAGGCCCTGACCCACCCCTCAATGCCTCTGTGCATTCATGCCTCACAGTCCCATAAGGCTGTCAGTGTGTGTTTATATCTCACACCGACCCCTCCCTACCCACCCAGATCAGTAATCTAACATTAGCTGGTCTACATCATGTCTGTAACAGCAGGGCGATTCCATGAAGATGCTTCTTGCACCCACACATACATTTCACCATGCTCTCATATGATCATACAAATGCTACATTTGTTATTGTGGGACCTTTCATTCTTAGACAAATCAAATTAATTAATTAATTAGTACATTTGCTCTCCCCAATGTCTATTCATGTGGTATTATCTTGTTTTCTGGTTAAGCATGGATGAATTTTCCAAATAAATTTTACTGAGAACATGGTTTACATCCTCTGACAAGGGAATCGTGAAGACTCACAGTCTTTACAGGACAGTAAAATGTGCAGTTCTAGACATTCACCAACAGGAGGCAGTAGTCGTCAGATGTTTAGTCATTGAGAGTCACATGGAGAGATCGGTGGTATGTGGGGTTAACTAGTCATCCTAACAGAGACTGATTCAGCATCACTCCCCCTCTTTACGTCTGACTGCCATACACATATTCAGCTCATTCAGTCTAACACTCTCTGTGTCACTTATTCCCTCTCTCTGTCGCTGTTTCTGTGTTGCACTCATCCACGCGCAGTGACAGCACCGATGATGAGGCCGGCAGGCCGGCGGCCTATGTGGGTTACTCAGGGTCTTATGGTGAGGGGAAAGAGCTTTGTGTGTGGAGCGCAAGCATTTATACAATACTAACAAACAATCCATAAAGCAAATCACACACACACATCATACCTGAGTCTAAATCAGGTTATCAAAACGTTAACAGCAATGTTTTCAGCATCATATCATGAATATAAAACTTGTGTGAGAAAACACATTTGGTAAGAACAAATTAGTAGTGAGGGAAAAAAATCTATTTAAAATGTTCACCTGGAAGGTTAGTACTGGTCTCCACACTCTGCAGTCCTCTAGAATGGAAGTTGTCCACCGTGGTGTAGAGAATCATCTCAGTGGGGGAAGGGAACTTAATTACAGCACTATTGCCTCATTAAGAGGGAGGAGGCATGACCCCCTCCTGGTCTGCCAGCTGAACCCTGTCTGATGGTAGAGATGTGTCCTGGTGGCAGGCAGTCCCAGGTTACAGGTCAGCACGGCAGTATTCATGTCGCACTCCTGCAGCGGGCTTCATGAAGCTATGTATGAATCCATGCATTGAGAAAATGTGCTTGAATACAGTGAACACACATTTACACAGACTCAAATCACAGAAGGTTCAACTTAGCCTAACCCACAAACAATAGGGCTTGGTAACCTATACTGGCTTGGCACTAATGCAGGGCAGTCCCAGCAGAGGTACCAAGATAAGACCAAATGATGAAACCAAAATAAATGTCTGTGTGGGACCTGGTCATTCAAACAGCAACGCACACATCCTCACACACACACACACACACACACTTTATGTGAGACATAATGATTGTCACAAGTGTTCATTATTCCATGTGAGGAGGGAGTGAGGAGGGGTGGGGCTGTTGTCCAGATTCCGTTGTCTGCAGGAAGATGGGGCATCCCACTCACCCTCTGCACAGCCAGAGCCACTGCTGCGCTGCTGTCATGGCAACAGCAGCAGTCACCACCAGCAGTCCCAGCATGGTCCTACAACACAGCAGACAGGGAGACTCACTCATACACACATGCATTCAACACATAGAACCGACACCTAGCTGCATGCCAGCACATAACCAGCTGTAAGAAAGGGTAAAGGACCTGAAGGAACAACTTGGAATGACCAGAGACCATGATCTGAGGCATGATTTTTAGCTTATATATAGATAATCATATGCAAGTCTTTAAATTATTACCCATACCTTTCAGTTCAAAAGGCTGGCCTTTCAGGAGACATAATTGCTGACATTAATCCTATAAATTTAGACAAGGATTTGAGGTTTGCATCCTCTCAAAATGAATGAGTGGACTATGTGCAGTATAAAAGTATAACAAGGTAGCATTGGCAATTTTTCTGATCTATAATAAAGTTTCAAGAAATTAGATATAGGTTGTACGTCAGACAAATGTTTCTTTGTGACACCGTGGTCTCTTCACGTGAATGCACATCAAATCAGTTCCCTTCTGTAGGATAAGGCGGTTCGTGCACCGGACATTTTCGCTCAGTTGCTCCGAGACACAGTTCATGATCGTTACATCTGAATCGAAACTGTTGTAACGTAAATCAAAAACACACTCGCCACCACTTTATTTCAATGATAACAATCACGATAACCGTGTGATATGCGATCAGGTTATGATAGATTGGGGATGGGCTGGTGGAGCTTGTGGTGATGCTCCCATTCAAACAGGTGTGAAGCAGAGAAACCATATCCCAGGTCTGTCTGATCACAATATTCTCAACTTAGAGCGATAGATAATGTGAGGATAACCTTATCTTTCAGTGTTCTTCAGGGGTGACTGATCAGACACGAGCCACATGTTTCAGGAAGTAGGTGGATAGAAACCTTTCACCAGGCTGTTTGTAGGGTGTGCATGTGTTCTTTGTTGTTGAGGGGTTGCTGTGGTTTATTTTTTTTCTCTTTATATCCGTAGAGCGTTCACGCACAGGTGTCCTTTATAGGACAGCCCCCCTCTCAGCCCCCCTCTCAGCCCCCCTCCCAGTTCCTCGGTGTCATTTTGCTGTTGCAGTTCGGGACAGGAGGCTCTTCTAACAGGTGTGAGACTGATCGGAGCAGTTTCAGGAGCATTTCTCCAGATATTAACGAAAGGGAGAAAGAGACCCCAGCACCGCGAAGAAAACCTCCTCGAAGAGGTACAGAGGTTGGGGACCAGGACATCAAAAGACACGTCTGAGCATATTTTTTATATATATTTTTTTTTATTTTATTTTGTATTTTAATGATCTAAAAATATTAACGCTATGGCAACAAAGAAAGCCTGCCTGGATCTAGGGAAGAGGAGCCGGAGCCCCGGGGTGTTGGAGGCAGAGATGTTCAGCGAATTTCAGGACTGGTGTCTCCGGACTTACGGGGACTCTGGTAAAACAAAGACCGTCACCCGGAGAAAATACACCAAGATCATGCAAACCCTCTTGCAGAATGACGAGGGGGACGGTGTGTATGTGGACAACAGTCACATCAACGCCAAATTTAAATTCTGGGTGAAATCAAAGGGGTTTCAGGTCGGGACCAACATTTTGGGGGAGCACAACAAGAAAGGAGCATCGGGGAAGCCAGTGCTGTATGTCCCGGTCAAGTCAACGGTAAAGTGCAGTCTGCATCCTATATCTGTGTGTGTGTGTGGAGCCTAAGTGAATAAACCTAACAGTCGGCTTTCAGTATTATACAAACATCCCATATGGGTTCAGATTGCAACTTGAATCATTTTGATGATCACCTTTTCAGAGAAAGGTTTAGTTTGTTGCTGGACTGATCACAGCACCTCTCATCAGCGGCTGCCATAGCAACGCCGGTTCCTCGAGGCAGTCTAACACAGTATCACCCTGTAGTCTCTTCACGAGGTACAGTTTGTCCTGTCAATGGCAAAATAAAGAGCAGAGAGGCAGAAACCAGATGTTTCTAAACCGGCCTGGTTTGTATTCTGACACGTAGGACAATTGTGTGCGTGCGCCCGTCTGGGCGACTCGGAGCGCGCGCATGCACGAGGGCCATTGGCATACCCAATGTGATGGGTTTAAGGGGGTGGCTGGCTTGGTCCTCGGAAAATGAGATTATTTGAAGATTTGTGGACTAGAAGATGGTTCTAACATGTCACCTGTAGCTGTAGAATACTGAGAGAACCATATGTCCCATGGGCGCTGCGCGCGCACTGGGGTACCCAGCCCAGGGCACTAAGAAAGCTTCATGATCACATTTTCTAGATCTCGATGTGACGCTCAGTTGTTTCGTATTTAAAAGCCACTGACATGTCACGGTCGACGGAAGCTGTTTGTACTTTGTAAAGATGTGACATGTCTCAGTTTGCATTGTCCTGAGCAGGATGTGTGCGCATTGGCCCACATGCACCCTCTGTTGCTCTGGTAACCTGTTCGCTTGCTGCATCCCCCACCCCACCCCACCTTGCAGCTGGCCACACTGACAATTTAGCATTTCTATCTGCACCAAAAGAACAAATTGCACGTCTGAAAGGTATGAGGACTGGAGATCTGGAGCGTTAAGGTCTCCTCTCAGGACTTCAGCAGGAACATAGCGCCCAGCAGCCCAGCCAATCACAGCAGCACTCCCTCAAATAAAGTTAGGGACAAGCTTCAGGAGAACACTTGATTTGGATTTGTCATTCTTTCAACACCCGACTAGAGTATATTATTTCACGAATCCATTGTACATTTTCAATCACATGTTTAGGCTGAGGAATAAAACGTCCCAAATCCAAACTATACTGAACGTCCTATCATGAATAACACCTTCAGGGAAGCAACCAGCATTGTTGGGAAATATTAATCGGCTAAAATCAGCGAGCCATGTTAACACACTCAGATATGTGCATTGAGGAGGTGTGGGTAGTTTCATGTGACTGTATGGGTTACACAGGTTGAATGGGGGTTAAATTGTGTTTAATTCACCTGGTCAGGATGCTGGTTCATCCCAGTGCTGCTTGACAGGAGCAGCTGGACCTGGCAGGTGCACAGGGGCTCTGTTGTTGTTCTCCATTATCCTGCTGGCAACAGATCATTTATCATAATAATAATAATAATAATAATAATAATTAACAATACATTTATAAACTGGAAGACCATTCATACATTGCCACCCATTGGCATTTTGTCACACCATTATGAACTCTTTAAATGCCCTACTTTCCAACATTATTCATCTTTCATAACTTACAGGGTCAAGATTTAAAGCGCAAAATGCCTTACCTGTTGAAAGCAGGGCAACGCTTTCTGACAGCTAAAACACAGTGATTATTGTAGTAGGTAACTTTCCTTTGGCTAACTCCCACGTAAATAAAATAAGACAACAAAGAAAACAAGAAAAACAAACACTAGCTGGTAATTACAAAACAAAGGAGTGGGCCAGTACAATGTCAAAGAAAGAATCAGCGGCGATGAGGTGTAATGAGATGCTACAAAAGTGTGTCAAATACTGAGTGTGTATTTAGTCGGTCGTAATACACACAGGAACACACAAAGCTCCTGTGGCAGGGCTGCAGGGCTGCAGGGCTGCAGGGCTGCAGGGTGGGGGCGTGTCTCCTGAGCGCGTGCATCAGGGGGCCCGGCTGCAGCTGCTCCTGGGGTGTGCCAAGTTTCCCTGTGAGGGCAGGGAGGGGGGCCAGCACGGGGAGGCGTCAGGGTGGGGGCAGGGAGGGAGGCTGGCTGAGGGGCAGACAGAGGAGGTTTCTTCACTGAGGGCAGCACAAGGCAGCCCCAGTGTGTCCTGAAGATAAAGGAGAGAGATACAGACTCTGGGGTGGGGTGGGGGGCAGGGTGGGGTGGGGGGGTGGAGGGGTGAGGGGGTGGGGGTGAAGAGTCGTGTACAGGACTAGTGTAGACTTCATTGGCGATGGAATTGCTCCGTCTCTCTCTCTCTCTCTCTCTCTCTCTATCCCTTTACAGCAGTCTCTCTCGCCCCCCTCTCTTTGTGGATCTCTGGGAGCCTTGTTCTGGAAAGCCAGTGCTTAGAGAATGCAGCCGGCCGCAGTGTGGGGATGCAGCCTCGTTTAGCTCTCATTATGTCCTGATTAGAGCAGAGAAAGGAGGAGGGATACAGGACTGTGGAGAGACATGTGTGCCTCTCAGAATTAAACACCACAGCCGTGTTCGGTGCAGTAACACGCACTGAACCGCTGGATGGATTCGTCGGCCATATTGTCCCATTTTGTCCGTTCTATAGTTGTTATTATCTATCAAGCCTTATTCACACTAATCCTGCACAAACCCACTATCCATACACACTTTATAGGATGTTCTATGTTTCTTCTAACGGTATTTTATTTTCAACGAGGAATGTTCCGTGCCTCTTCCCCTTCTTACTCTGAACATGACACAGAAACATTTTAACGGATGAGAGCAGTCGCTTTTTGTTGCCATGCCAACAGAAACCTGTAAATATCTCCATCCGTCTCTTACAATCGGTTTCGGTGGCCCTTTCATACGCCATGCACACACACACACATGAGAGAAAAAGAAAAATGTTTGTCATGGGACCACCTAATGTTCTGGCGTTCAAATGCGTCTCAGATATTTTTCATAAATGTTATTATTATTATTATTATTAATAGACTATATTTGTGTTTCACCTTGAGATCATCACAGAACATTATCGTTACAATCTGATCAATTAGCCAACAGATCCCCTGAGAGCTAGCCCTTACTGGAGGGGGCACAGAGTAAAAAAAAAATAGCCCTCCTTTCAATCAACATTTGCCTTGATGCTAATATTTTACATGGTACCTTTCCAGAATAATCCACCCATTTTGTTCCTACTTTTCCATTCTCTCTATCTTTTCTTTATACGGCTGCACATGGAGCGATACACTGAACTCAAATCCACCGCTCAGTCTACATTCTCCACACATGCATGACCCACCTCATGTTGTCACCGTTTGGTAATGGCGAAGGCCTACCTTGTGAGGCAGATGTTTCAAATCAGCACACACACGCACGCGTGAAACACACGCGAAAGACACACACACACACACACACCCACACATGAAACACACACGCACGTGCAGACAAAGGAACACCTCGCTTCTTTTTGTGAATGAGTTCCCTTGAATAAGACGACGCGACACCAAACACAGGATCATGGTTGGAGACATGCCCGTTTTTAAAAAATGTGAGTTGATATTTTAGAAAACAATTTTGGAAATATGAGGACAGTCCATGTTGTGTACTTGTCTTGTGTGTGTCTGTGTGTGTCCATACTAAGAGGGGGTCGTGGATCGTACTGCTCTGTTTTCCATCCCCTCAGCACCCTTTCCGTTGCCATGGAGAGATAGTTCTTTGCTCCCATAGGAGGAGAAATTAACACCATTTTTAACTGGCCTGGGGGCCTCCCCCCTGTGTGGGAGAGAGTCTGAGCACTGCTCCAGATACACACACACACACACACACACACGATCTTACCACAGTGCTAATCTCAATACCTCTCTGTTTCTGTCATTTCTTACACATTTTGCTCTACCAGCGTCTATCAAACTAGGCCAGT
The DNA here is from genome assembly GCA_030340685.1 of Protosalanx chinensis. Classification (NCBI taxonomy): domain Eukaryota; kingdom Metazoa; phylum Chordata; class Actinopteri; order Osmeriformes; family Salangidae; genus Protosalanx; species Protosalanx chinensis. The sequence goes on along the minus strand of CM059320.1, from coordinate 2,379,774 downwards.
GTCATAGTGTGGGGTAACAACCAGAATATGACCAAAAAAAAGGAGAATGGACTGTTCCAGTGGGACGGCTGTGAGTGTCCTATATCCAAGTGACGTCGACACAGTGATGCTCTGTTGACGTTCAGTTCAGTCTGCAGATCAGAAGACAGGCTGGGACCAAGGCCTGTTTCAGGTACTGGGGACGTCACCGTTGCTATCATAGCATGATCATCATGGGGGAGAGACAGACAGAGAGAGAGAGAGAGATAGAGAGAGAGAGATTGAGGGAGGCAGAGAGAGAGAAGGGACCGGGGAGGGAGTGTTGTATCCCTAATGTGGATTTAATGAAGGGACTTTATGAACTGAGGGAGGAGAAAGATGGAGAGAAAAAAGAAAGGAGGGGAAGCGGCGACGACTCAGGGTGAGAAGGAAAACAAGAGGGAGAGAGAGAGAGAGAGAATGCGCTCTCTTTCTTTGAACCTTATTAGACTGTCCCAGTCCCTCAGATCAGCACTCTCCAAGGAGCCTAGACACACACACACACACACACCCAATCACACACACAGGCTTCCATTTGTACCTCCATTACCCTGCCGACGGGTTTACAGGGGGGAGATGGGGCTTTAAAAGGTGACCTGTTGTCACATCTGCAATGAGATAATCTGAGCTACAGTAGGAGCGCTGTTGACACAACCTCCCCCCACCTCACCCCCCCCCCCCCCCGGCCCTGTTCCCCCCCCCGTCCTCGTTCCCCCCCGCCCCCATTCCCCCCCGCCCCTGTTCACCCCCGCCCCTGTTCCCCCCCGCCCCTGTGTCCTGGGAGCTCATAGCAGACCTCTCTGCCTCCATATGGCCACAGGAACAGCTACAACCATCTTGCAAAAGCAGACATTCATGTCACCAGGGACAGGTTATGCTAGTGCGTATTCAACGTTCATTTGATACAATAGAGGCCTTGCATATACATTCACGCCTTGCTGCGTTGTTCTGAGGCTGTAATCACGTTCTCATTGCTGCAGCGTCCTTTTTTCCATCGGTGGGTAATTTTATACCTTTTTCATTTGCTGTGTTTCTATGTGCCTGGGTGTCTCCTATCTCCTGTCCCCTCTCTCCTCCAGCCTTGTCTGTGTGACCCAGCTGCCCCCCCCCCCCCCCCCCGCGCGCCCCCCGCCCCCCCGGCCCCCCCACCCCCTCCGCCCCGCCCCCCACTCTGGCCTGACTGTGTGCAGGACTGCTCCGCTCTCCCCTCAGTGACTCTCCGCTGGAGTGTGTGACTGCCAGGGGCGGTGGGGGCAGCTGATTCAACCCCTCCAGTCTCCTAGCAACAGAGCTGTTTGGAGCGGGACAGGGAAAGAGAGAGAGAGAGAGAGAGAGGAGAGAGAGAGAGAGAGAGAGAGAGAGAGAGAGAAGAGGGAATGGGGGTGGTGTGCTGTGCTGTGGCTGGGGAGAGCAAAGTCCTACGGGATTAGGAGGATGGAGAGAAGGAGAAAGGGAAGGGATGGGGAGGAGAGGAGAGGCAGTGAGTTTTGTGTTGATAGGTTTATGTGGGGACGGTGATTAGGGACGCTGACATTTCTGCTTCCTTCCGTAAAACGTTGAGATGCTGATGAGATCAAATATCTCCAGACCTATTCAACAGCTGTTCTCCTTCGAGGTTCTCGGTCCCCATCGGGTGTGTTAGACCGAGTAAACATGGGAGAGCATTTAAACACACATGCGGAACACCAGAACGAGACGCACCAGTTTGGGTCTACGTTCTGCCTGTGTGGAACACACAGGAACACTGGATAACTTCAGAAACACAGGCATCGTGCTTTACTGAGGTTGTGATTGAATCCCAGTTCAGGACACATGGATCCAGAAGATCCACACCTGTATCATATCTTTGCACTGTAGCTGCTCTCGTTAGATGTGTTGGTTTGCACATGTGCAGGTGTAAGAAATAATAGGAATGCCAATAATAATTGTGAATACATTCTACTGTAGCTCTGAACATAGCATATTGCTGTACTATTGGCACAAATCTATCGTATCCATTTCAGAATGGATATGGAGGTCTGGGTCTCTGGTTGGATGAGATTATTTAAATCCAGTGTGAACGGGCCTCACACTATTGTCCCAAACAGTGATGGCGCTGTAACGCTGGAGCGAAGACATGCAGGGCAGATTAGGGTGATGTTGACGAGGTGGAGGATTGCTATTATTTCATTATTAACCATTACATTTAGAAGACGCTGACAGGGAGAGGGGCGAGCGAGGGGCGAGAGAGGGCCGGATTAAAACAAACCCGCTCTGTGAGCTGGTTTTAGTTGCCATGGCAACGATCATTACCTCGCACTTGGGAGAGCAGGAGCAAGGAGGAAGGGGGGGGGGGGGGGGAGCGGGAGGGGGGAGGGGGAGGTGACGGGGCAGAGGTAGGGAGGAGGAGAGGAGGAGGAGAGGAGGGGAGGGACACAGTTAGGGGAAGAGGAAGGGAAGGAGAAATGTCAGATTGCATAGACAGGACAGAAATACCAGAGAAGAAGAAGACAGTAGGACAGCGGTAACTTTCTGAACTCTGAATTCACCTCCTGCTCTAATACAGAAGACCTGCCCCCTCAAAATACTCTGAATAAGGCGTATAGAATAATGCAGGGGATTACTAATATTTTATTATTATTCTGGGACTGAACTACATGTAGAAATGTTACATTTCTACAATAAAACAGAGACAAATATAAATATAAATCAAGAGGCACAGCAAGTGACTGAATGCAGAAATAAAGGCAACAAACTAATCTGAAGAGAGAAAATGGTGAAAGAGGACGGAAAACAGAGAGACAGAGACGGAGATGAGTAAGATCGCTTTGGATAAAAGCGTCTGCTAAATGAATAAATGTAAATGTAAATGTAAGAATGTGTGCAGGTGAACGGATGAAAAAAAAGCCCCATGTGTTCTTATGGGATAGGACTGTTGTCGTAGCAATTCCAGTTCCATGGTGTGTCACATGACCTTCTGCCCTGCACACCTGCCCAAGAGAGCTCGGCGGCTGTTTCTATGGCGACAGGGTCAGCGTTACGGGAAGCAGGGTAGTTGCTGACGGTGGTTGTGGGAGGGGCTGTTGGTGTCGTTCTGTAGAAGTGATGTTATTTTTAAACCCTGTAGAGATGAGTTCACCTCAGACCCTGAGACCCTCTAACCAACAGCACCTGTGTGTGTTTAACCATCCAGACAGACGATGGCTCCGCCCACCCCATCCAATAATGCTTGCATTGCTGCTAATGTCAGTCTAAATCGTGCTGTACAAGCATGATGACACATCTGGAACTGTTTTGTGGCACGTATGTTGTGTTTCTCAGATTGCTACGTGTTCACTGTGAGAGCCACAGGCTGGAGGCTAAACAGGAGCTTCTGTGTTTCAGTGTTCCGACGCAGGCTCGGCCCAGGACAGCTCCTCCCTGAAGCGGGTGGCGGTGGTGGAGGATTTCTTCGACATCATATATGCCATGCATGTGGAGATGGGTGCAGACCCTGGTAGGGCACCCAAACATGCTGGCCAGAAGAAGACGTACAAAGCGGTAAGATGGTCGCCCAACACATTCCACATCGACGGTACTGTAACCATATGTTCTCTTAAGCTGTGACACATGTTGTTCCTAAGATAAACTTTTTATTCCTGGCGTCAGTTACCATGGCAACGATTTACCACTGTCGAGAGGAGGCAAAAAGCATAAATACTCCTACATGTATTTCCCGATGAGGTATTTTGTTTTGTGGTTAGTCACAGCAAGTTGTATTCAGTATACAGAGCGGTTCTGCTCTCTCTCCCAGTGTCACGAGACAAGGTGAGGTCTCTTGTTTGCAGCCAGGGGTGGGTGGGGGCGGGAGGGGTGCGTGGGGGCAGGAGGGATGCGTGGGGGCAGGAGGGGCGACTGGGGGCAGGAGGGGCGGGTGTCTGTGTTGTGAGGCGGGGTTTGTGGGAGTGCAAATGGCTCTAACAGGCCCCTGGGGACCAGCGCAGCCTGAGCCCTTTCTCCTCCTCGTGCCGCTGCCCAGTGGAGGGTCCTGTCACGTCTCATAGCTCCTACCCTTTGGTGAAGGCAGCGCCATTGGGGCAGGATATAATATGGAACTGTCACTGTGGCCTTCTGGGAAGTGCAGACTCCTCTGGGTGGCCTTTCCCTCTCCGCTGCCTGGAGGAGCAGGGAGGGAGTGGGGGAAGAGGGGGAGCCAGGCCCCCCTGCTGTCTCCCCATGGTCACATGAAGGTCACGTTCAGTCAGGATGTGCCAGGAGGGCACACAGGCAGACGTAAACAGAGAAGAGAGTCATGGGTCTCCTCAGAGAAACAGGACAGTCAGCTGCACCTGGGGCGAGCAGGAGAAGAGAGAGAGGGGCGATTGGCACCAGCTCTGCTCAGATCATCAAAACCAGAACTGGAGAAAGATAAAGAGTGGAATCAGGGCATCCGCAGACAGGAGAGAGAGTGTGCAGAGACAGGACGTCGCTCTGTGCCGTGCTTAGATAACACACAATTACAGAGCAAATGAGCGCACATGTCCTTCGCCTGAGCGGCAGAGTACAGCGCTGGACTGAATAGAACCAGGTTGTTGTTGGCACGTTGGTTGAAGCCCTGAGCTCCATGACCTCCATGACCTCCATGTTCTGACCCCACCTTCGTCCTGGCCTCTCCTCTCTGGTGCAGATAGCAGAGACGTACGCCTTCCTGCCCAGGGAGGCGGTGACACGCTTCCTGATGAGCTGTGGAGAGTGTCAGAAGAGGATGCACATCAACCCCAGCACTGCCGAGTTCAAAGGTAAGCCCCGCCTACAAGCCTCATGAATAATGTATGCCTTCATGTCCTGGCTAATCAGAAGGGCTGTAATTATGAAAGGTTTGGACTTTTGATGGCGAGTGACGATCAGACTTCCACACACAACTCTTTGGCAAGTCTGTCCAGTAAAAGGTGTCTTATGAGTTTCAGCTGCGGCACTTGTGTCATGAATTCCCAGTGGCTTTGAAGGGTTGAGTCCAGTTCATTTTAGAGCTCATCATTAAGCACCATGATGTAACAATGTACCAGGGCAGACAGGGCTGCTCCAAAAGTGATCTTGGAGTCCCTCTAGTGACCATGTTAGAGAATGCAGACATTTCTCCTGATCATTGTTTGAATCGAGGAGAGAGGAATCTGACAGTATGGCCAGACCACAGACCTCATGATCGACTGGGGGGGGTTTAGAACTGGGAGGAGATGCTTAATAGCATCTGATACCAGGTGACGTTTGATGATAAGTCCTCTTTCTCTGGTCTGCAGAAAATGATCGACCAAGCTCTCTTATCCCGGACCTCATTGACTACAACATGCCACTTACTGCCACCTACCTGAAACAAATGAAACTACAGTGCATGACTGCCAATGAAAGGGTAAGTGTTTCTGTGTGTGTGTGTGTGGGTGGGTGTGTGTGTGTGTGTGTGCCCTGGGATACGGTTTCATGCATGGAATTACACCTAAGAGAGTGGGAGGTAAGTTTACACAGACAGTGAATCATATACGGTTTCTGTGAATAAGAGTGTCCATTTGATATTGATGGGGAAAAAAAACATTTCCCTTCCATTCAAGGTTCGTGAAGTTACAGCAATGTCGAACTTACAAGGTCAACGCGCCTGTATATGGGCAGGCAGATGCATCGGTCATCTGGTCAACAAATGTGAACAAGGATTTAACAGAGACAAAGGACAGAAGCAGCATTAACCATTTGACAAACATTTGATTGCATGGGTGGCATGCATGGGCCTGTGCACGTGACATCAGAGGCAGAGCTCCGCCCCTTTCCAGGCTAGCGCGCTGGCAGATTGACGCTCGCGCTGTCAGTGAGATCAGCAGGCAGGGAGCTTTTCTTATTATAGGGAGGAAGAGCAGGCTTGGGTACTGCCCTGCAGGTAAGTTAGATGCAACGTGTTTTAACCCTACTTTATTATTTAATAATAATGTATTATTATCATTATTTCATGTTTTTGGGGGTTTGAGAAGAAAGCTAGGCTAAATAATTTCAGAAATGGAAGACCAGATACATTTATCAACCTTCTGATTCCTAAACGTGTGGATAGCCTCGTGATGACAGAGTTTTACTTATTACAGAATAATTCGCATCTGACATTTGCTGATCAGTGTTATTGGGGAAGACTTGTAATTGACCTCTGCTGGCCCGTTTAGTATCGAGCGGGTGTTTACAGCAATCTGCTGTCTCGCAATCACTTTCACATGTCGAACCCGGAGATGGGATGTGGGATATTTATTTTCTCCTCCCAATGCAAATGTTCCTTCTGAACACCTTATGTGTCATGTCAACGTCTTAACGAGTAGCTCCCAATCTCAATGTGTTGATTCACTGTGCCGTTGTGCGAGATTTTCATCCAGAGCATTAGATTGAAATGACACTATCCCCACTGCAATGGGGAAATAAATACATGTTGAGTTTGTTTACAAAGAAAGTGTCTCCATCTCACTCTCCTCCTCCTCTCTCCTCCCCCTGCCCTTTTTTTGTTTATTCCACCATGCCTCACTTGGTGCCTAATAGAGCCTCATCAAGTGCCTCTCTCCTCCTCAGAGGGGGGGTGTCTGTCCTGTTAGTGTACAGCAGTGGGATCATGGATGTTGTTGATCTGCTCTCCTGCCACACACTCGTGTTGTGTTGTGGTCAGAGCTTTGAAAGTACCATGGGTGGTCAAACCCTACATGAGATTTACATGTTAGCTCATTCATGTGGCAAGTACTTACTTACTTAACCATGATGTTTGGTCCATGTATCAATGTTTAAATTATAACAAGTCCACCCAGAGGTTGTGTCAGAAAGGGTTTCAGATATGAAGTCTTGGTTGCACTATATGTAGGGCACAAAGAAAGGTTCTACAAATGCTACAAAGCAACGTAGAGTGCACACACAGCAAAGCTGTGTTGTGTTTTCATTCTTTTAGCCACACACACACACACACACGTGTAGTTTGTTTACTGATTGCACAAAGTGTTTGTGTACTCGTACAGCGTGAGCCCCAGAAAAGTGAATGAGTTTTGCGTTGGGGTGTGTGTGTGTATATGTGTGTGTGTGTGTGTCCTCTCCTCCAGCTTCCCCTGACCCCCAGGCCTCCCTGAGTTTCGCTAGAGTATGTTTGAGGTTCCTACTCTCCCCAGTTAAAAATAGCAGGGCTTTTAGACACACATTATTTAACAGGGAGGTTTTCCCCCCTTCCACACCGTCCTCCCACTGCCTGGTAGCTGCAGTGAGCGCAGATCTGCTCTGTTTGAGTGCAGCTGACCCTTTCTGAATGCAGTGGACGAGATTCAGTCCATGAAAACAAAAACCTCAGATTAATATGTATGAGAAGCTGGTTAAAGGTGGAGCCTCTCTGGGCTGTGTCTGCTCTCCACTCCTTTTCCTAGGAGATCCAGTGGATTATCCCCCCCCCCTCCCTCCCTCCCTCCCTCCCTCTTCATGCTCTGTGTTTGTGTGTGTCCCCCCCCCAGGATGACACCTCGGTGAGCAGTGAGGACATGGACATTGCTGAGCCTGCGTGGGTGTCAGCGGAGCCCCTGGTCCCCGAGCTCAGCCCCCACAACGCCGAGCGTCTCCCCAGCCCGAGGAGAGCGCTCAAAGAGGAGGAGGGTGAGATTACTGCTCTGTACCTGTGCTCTGTAGCTGTGCTCTGTACCTGTGCTCTGTACTTGTGCCCTGTACCTGTGCTCTGTACCTGTGCTCTGTAGCTGTGCTCTGTAGCTGTGCTCTGTACCTGTGCTCTGTACCTGTGCTCTGTACCTGTGCTCTGTACCTGTGCTCTATACCTGTGCTCTGTACCTGTGCTCTGTACCTGTGCTCTGTACCTGTGCTCTGTACCTGTGCTCTGTACCTGTGCTCTGTACCTGTGCTCTATACCTGTGCTCTGTAGCTGTGCTCTGTACCTGTGCTCTGTACCTGTGCTCTGTACCTGTGCTCTGTACCTGTGCTCTATACCTGTGCTCTGTACCTGTGCTCTGTACCTGTGCTCTGTACCTGTGCTCTGTAGCTGTGCTCTGTACCTGTGCTCTGTACCTGTGCTCTGTACCTGTGCTCTGTACCTGTGCTCTGTAGCTGTGCTCTGTAGCTGTGCTCTGTACCTGTGCTCTGTACCTGTGCTCTGTACCCGTATTCAGTATATCATTATTATTAAGTTATTAATATTTACGCTCCTGAGTCACTTATTGGGTCTCAACACTGCGGTTTGAGACAAACATAGATTCATGTCCAGAAGGAAACAGCTTGCCTCATTCTTTTTCATCTAATCCAACCAAATCCGCTTTCCATGTGGGACATCCCTACTAGCAGGGACCCCTCTGCCCGTCCCCTCCCCCTCCAGGCCCCCCCATCTCCCTGTCACTCCCCCTGTTCAACCCCATTAGATGACCCCCCCCTCTGAACCTTCATTCACCATGACAGTTGACCCCAATACTCACTTCCTATACACATAAACACACAGAACAACAAATAGAATGAGCACCCATCCCCCTACCCCAAGCTATAGATACATAGATCTCCACAGAGGATACAGGGAGGACAATGCAAACACATAGACTCCATAATAAACAACATCTCGACCCCCCTCTCCCTCTGGATAACAGATGACGACTCCTCGGAGAGCGGGAGTGCCAATGGGCTGCCAGCTCTGACTTCACCAGAGGCACTGGCCGTGGCTGGGAACCCCCCAGATGGTGCGGTGCCCTACGGGGAGGTCAGGGAGAACGGAATAAGCGCACCCTTGGACTTCAGCACCACCTCCTCTTCCTCCTCAGAGGACCAGCAACCGGTCAACCTGAGCGAGCGCCTGCAGCCGTCAGGGAGCCCTCCTTTGATCCCCTACCCTGCCGATCCCAACAGGAAGTACCCTGCCAAACAGGACTACGGCAACAAAGTGAGGAAGGACCTTGTTTGGGCTCTGACCGCTATTCTGACGGCTGTTGTTAATATCACACTGTAGCTACAAGAATAGTGTTGAAGTTAGCCCATTCGATTCAGTCAGTTTATATTTTTCAGTGCAGTGGAACATAGTTGTGTATCAGTGTTGTGAATCATTTGTGTCTGTGTGTGTGTCCAGTCTCCACAGTACAGCTCAGGAAGCTATGACTCTGTAAAGACTGAACTGAGCCTGAGTGCAGAAGACCTTACTGCAGGACGCACGCAGATCATGGATGACGACGATGATGATCATGATGATCACGATGACAGTGATAAGATAACTGATGCTGAAGGCATGGACCCTGAGAGGCTGAAAGCTTTCAACGTGAGTCCCTTCCAATTCTTCCCTACTTTAAAGATAACCGAGTCCAAGACCTAATTACTTATTAAGTGTAGAATCTTTGAGTCAAGACGGATGAGAACAATTATTATTTTAAATGTGAATAATCGTTGTTATTTAATTGTTCCTTGTCCCAATACAACCCTAACCCTCTTAATTCTCTTTCATTCTTTGCTTTCCATTTTTACTCCTCCGCCCTCTGGCTTCCCCTCTCCTCATCTTCCACTCTTCATCCTCCTACATCCATCCCCCCTTCTCTCCAAACATCAAACCCCTCCCCCCGCCCCCCTTGTTCCACATCAATTATTCGCGCCTCTGCTTCCCACCTGCCCTCCCACCCCATCCCCCTACCCCACCCCCTCCCTCCCTCCCTCTCTCCCCTCCCCCCCCATTAGATGTTTGTGCGTCTGTTTGTGGATGAGAACCTGGACCGCATGGTCCCCATCTCCAAGCAGCCCAAGGAGAAGATCCAGGCCATCATCGAGTCCTGCAGCCGCCAGTTCCCAGAGTTCCAGGAACGCTCTCGCAAGCGCATCCGCACCTACCTCAAGTCCTGCCGCCGCATGAAGAAGAGCGGCTTCGAGGTACCCAGCCTGTGTCCCAGCCTAACACGCCCCTCTGGAACCCCACACAGCCTCTCCCATCTGCATAGGGCTCTTGAATGCAGGGTTTATTTGAGACCCCTAAAAGGCTTAAATTAGTGTATTGCAACTCCTATATAATGTTAACGTTTGGAGGTTTACACAAATAAAATCTCCAAACGCCACTTAGATGATTTTGGAACAATCTGTGGAACAGTCTGTCATTGTGGCTGTTTGCAGACTCGACCCACGCCCCCCCACCTCACCTCGGCCATGGCTGAGAACATCCTGGCTGCTGCCTGTGAGAGTGAAACACGCAACGCTGCCAAGAGGATGCGACTGGATACCTACCCAGCTCCTGTGAGTGGGACCACACACTCCTGTCAAAGGAGTCACTGCTTGGGTTTGGATTCCTGACCAGGTCATTTTACTGTTCCTCTTCTGCAGGAGGAGTCTGCTACTGCCGACAAGTCCAGCCCCAGGGACCCGACCTCCGGGGCCCACTCAGGCTTCGCCCTAGCAGCCTCAGCTTACTCCCAGGACCAGCTCTACACCAACGGAGGCCTCAACTATAGTTTCCGTGGTTATGGAACACTTAGCAGCAACCAGCAGACCACTGGGTCAACGCAGACCAACGGTGAGCTGCTTCAACCATCACAGGCTAATTAATCCATGAGGAGACGTGTAATCATCAGGATTATCCTTCGGTGCTGATGACTGTTTTCTCTCTCCAGGTCCCACTGATCTCAGTATGAAGTCTGCAGCCCCTAACTCCTCTTCCTCCAGCGCCAACAGTCACAGTCAGGGTGGAGGTGGGGGCGGAGCCTCAGCTCAGCTCAGCCTCCCGGAGGTGACAGCTGTGCGACAGCTCATCGCCGGCTACCGGGAGTCTGCAGCCTTTCTGCTGCGCTCAGCAGACGAACTGGAGAATCTCATCCTGCAGCAGAACTGAGAGGAAGCTGAGCAGGACCAGGTTCGACCAGGCCCAACCGGGCCCAACCGGGCCCAACCAGGCCCAACTGGGCTAAGACCTGACCAAGCCTGACCTCTTGTATCTCTGAAGACCACACACATTCGGGCAGAGTCATGCTGACGCAAGCACACACGTTCCAGCTCTGGACGATTCCTAAGGTACAAAAGTGCACATGTGTGTGTTCTTATTGCAGAGGTCTGGAACATCATAGTAGCAGAATGATTCATTTACTTCACCCTTCTCTTAGTATCCTGTTGTCGTGTGCCATCTTCATCGCTCTCTCACTAGCTGTTCCCTTCACCTTCCTCACTCCTTGCTTCATACAGTATCTGTAGGTGTTTCTAACAGGACAGTGAATTAGTGTGAAAAAGAACAATCTGTTGTTATTTTCCTTTGACATTGGGTGTTAGGGGGTCACACCATGAAGTTGCTCTCATGATGGTTAAGGAACTGCTGCTACCGATGTGATCACTGTTAACCTCAACAGCTAGGACTCGCTGAAATACTTATGCACAAGCACAGAGTCAAAGACGGATGGGATCGAAACAGTGCGAAAGGTAGACGTTGATATGCTGTGTCCATCTGTCCTGTCTTAATACCTCTCTTAGTTTATTTGACCGTTTCTCCAGTCCGAGGCTTGAGGCCATCATAGCTGAACACTCTACACATCTTTCAAGGTTTTTTTTTTCCGTGTGTGTTGGTGTTGTTCCAGTTCCAAATGATTTGTTTTAAATTGCTGCGTTGATTCTACTCTTCTGGGGCCAGATAATGAGAAGCTTGTGTATGCAAATAGTGGCCATATTCTACTGGAAAACGTGAGGTAGATGGTGCAATATGAAAGATGATTAGTTATGGGGTGCTTACCTGGCCAAATAACTGTCCTCACACCCAAAATGGCTTCAATTTTATTGAAAGACTTTGCTGAAGGAGGTGTGTGTATGCTTTCATAACTACCTCCTCAGGCTGTCAGATTAGGACAACACTTCTTTATAGCACTGTAGCTGAAACCTGTTGTTGTTTGTTGTGAACGCTGCTCTTTATCTCTAACCTCATAACTGAGGCACTTTCATGGATTGGGACCAATCATACTTGATGTGACTAAAACAAGGAGCTAGATGAGACCTGAGGTTTAAACTTAGTTGTGGCAGGTAACTTTCTGTTTCAAAATTACATTTTGTTTTTCTTTTGTCAGTCACAGCCTATATATATATATATATGTACTTTCAGTCACCATCGATATCTCTAAGTTCTGGTCAGGTTATTAGGTTCACATGTTTCTGTCACTGGCTGGTTGCCAGGTTAAGTGACAGAACCCCCATCATATCACCAGTCAACCTCCTTCAACCCCCTCCCTGTTCTCTCTCTGCATATCTCATTGAAAGAAATCACGGTATGAAACACACGGTTTGAAATGGTGAAGAAGAAAAAGAAAGAAGAAGCAAAAGACAATCTTGAAAATGTGTGAGAACGTGTCCCAGTTTCCTCTCCCAGTTCTCAGCTGTGGTGAGTTGGGTACATGGGGTGGTCAGATCACCTCGGAGAGCACAATGTCTTCAGCACTACAGCAGTGGAGCAGAGCCCAGCACTGAGAAGTCACATGGTGTTTGTTGAAGTTGTTACTTTGGTGTTTTTATTTCGTTACACAAATACACAATTTGCAGTAGCCCTTTCAAGTGCTTTTGTACAACATTGACACATTAACAACATAGTTATTCTACGAGCTGAAAACATTCCAAACTAAGAGGGTTTTCTAATCCATCCAGCTGGTCCTCATCTTCCAGATATGTTAGAAAATTCAGATTCCAGAGACGTACTTAGATTGTCATTAGCAGTAGTATTTGCTCAGCATCCACACAGTGTGTTCATACACTTGTGTAGATCATTTCCGGGACGGTGCAGTCCATGATGCAACACAAGCTGTTCGTCGGCTGTCACCCTGACATGATTGGACTTCATTCTATTCCCAATATTAATTCTATCGCAAGTTTGGAAGCACTTTACGGCTCAGGGCGAAAGTAACACAATCCACATTTTGTTTGAATAAGAACCGTTTTCTGTATAACAAGCAGCATGTCCTGGACTCTATAGGAGCATATGGAGCACAGCTCTATCTTTCACTTGATGTCTGTCTCTCTTTTTGTCAGTTGCTGACATGCTGTGTGGTTTGAAGTGAGACTCACTTTTAGAACGTTCCAAGGTACAGTTACCGAGAGCCATGGGAGATTCAGTGACTGAGCCACCTAGTCAATGAGTAGTGAAGTGCTGGTGAAGTTCATTCGATGTTGCACAGCACACATCAAATCTGTGGACTCCCTGTCCATGAATTGTTCAGATATGACTGATTAGCAGGACTATTCTGACTGTTATTTGAAACCTTGTAGGCTAAATCCTTTGAACACATTTAAACCTATGTTATGTTGGGCTGGATAGATTTTCTTCCATATCTCATAGGCTGTGTCAATCAATTAGATATCTGTACCAGGGGCTGAGTCCCTTTCCTCTTTAATGTCTTCCTGGTGTCCTCCACTTGCTCCCTGTCTCCCTTCCCTAAAGTAGCCATACCAACGTCCATATCAGGATGCTCCCTCACACATCCTCTGTTCTTACTGTGGGATAACATAGTGTTGACCTCATCCGTCCAGTCAAATGTTTATGGAAAGAACATTTCAAACAACCATTTGCATTGTGTCTCCAAAAGAGAAACTTTGGACATTTAGTCCGATAGGTCTACAATGAGATATATATATATATATTTTAGGTGTGTGCTAAAGTTGCTGTGACTAATCAAAGACAACCATTTGTAAACATGTTTTTTTTCCAATGGCCAGTGGGACTTTTCTCTGTAATGACTGGACAATGTAATGTATAGATGTTTGATTATAAAAGCCCTGGTAGCTTGTGGATTGCTAAAGTGGTCAGATATATGTATAACTGTACAAAGGGTTATAAAAGAAACGTTTTGAACCTTTATTTTATCTGTGGGTACAGCACTGTTTAAAAAAATCTAGGTGGTTTCAGCCCTTGCCTGTTTTTATTTATGATTTTGTGGTGCTCTGTACTTCTATTGTTATTTATCTTCTGTTTGTTACCTCTCCTGTACTAACCAGAGATTGTGGCTCTGTGCAGGAGGCTGTACTGTGTAACAATGTGAAGCTTTGTGTTTTTTCCCCCTGGTTTTATGACTCAGTGAAGTGTGATGTTTACATGTACAGTTTTTAAAAAACAATATTCTTTTTTTTGTCCAAGTTATTCTCTCACCCTAACCCACATTTGCTCAGATGTTTTGATCCTTTTTTTTTAAGCATGGCATCAAATGTGGATGTGGCCACTTTGACTTGTGGTCCAGTCCCAAGGCCTCCTAGTCAGAGTGGGGCTCTAGAAGCAGGCGTGGGTGGCCTGTGGAGACGGCTGAGAGCCTCTGAAAAGAGAATCTGGGAGGGAGATTCATGACACCTCAAAGTGCACAATCAAAGGTGTACAGAGCTCAGTTGCATCAAGCTACATTAGAACAGACTTCTAGAATTGATAGGGACAACCAATCCCTGGCCTTCTCCTGGTTCCAGTACTGGTTATTATTGGACAAGCACCCTTACCAGGTGCCCTTTGACATGTCGTTACATCTCCTTAGCGATGTAAAAGCCATCCCCCTCTCGTGGCCTTCGAGGGGAACACATTAACCTCAGGAAACACGGAATCTCTGAGTTTATTTTTGATCCATTGATCGCCACTGGTGGGACTCTTAAGTCTCAGCCTAATATCATTACATTTATACGAGATGTTTATCATTGTTTTGTACATTTATCAGTGTGATTTAAAAGTGGAGCTCTTTTCCAGTACATGTGACTGAATATTTTGATTTTTTGAAAAGTGTTTATAGGTATGAATATTTATTAATATATGTGAAACAACAAAAAAAACAAAAGACAAGGCAGACCTGTTTCATTTGTTTCATGCAAACCCACTCAGGTGGGATCTTCTGCCTCTTACATATCACTAAAGACGGACTTGTGTTTGTTGAAAATAGCGCTTTTTCAGTGTTGCGTCAACTCAATGGTAAAAAAAAGAAAAGCCCATATTGGTTTACCAACAGCAGCATTGCAGAGCTCTCTTCTTCTTCTGAGATGTCAGTAAATGAATAAAACAGTGCGATGAGCTATCAAACTGAAATTTTGTTCATTGTATTTTTTATGTCATTAAAAACGACATTCGTAAGAAAGCTGCAAAAACAGTGTGGCTGCAGTTCAAACATAGACCACTAGAGGTCGCAAAGATCCATAACCCAGTGCTGGCAGGAGCTTCATGACTTCCTGTCTGCTGGAAAGATTGGCACGTGAGACAAAACTGACCCTGACTACCTCTGCTCTAGATTCATACCTCAACTGTATTCTCTTCTATGGGTCATTTGAATAACATTGCCTCTTCATGTTAATAGGTGACAGCATCAATTTATAAAGGGTAAAAATATGGTAATTGTAGTCTGAGGTAAAGTTACCACCCACGCACATTATATTAACAAATCATGAAAGACCAGAAAATGTATTTATTCTAAATAGATGAATATCCCTAGAATAGTATGAATGACCTTACAGTAAACTTAATAAATGGAAAGGCAATCTATGTTTTCCTATACTTTCTTTAATTGTCTGTGCATCATGGACTTAAGTTTGACATTAATATTCACCCTGGCAAGCAAACTGAGGAATATGACACCGCTGGCAGCTTGTCAACTGGGTGAGCCTCCCAAATAGTGTTCCTTCTTCTTTGGCCTATTACTAAAGTATCACATTTGCTAATGCAGCAACTGGAAAAGCCCTTACGATGTTGAATCCCTTGTTTTGTTGAATGGATTGGATTCCTTACATTAGGAGAACTCAAAGTACTTCTGCATCGTATTATTAAAACAGTATTACTTATGTCCTCAAATTCATCAGCTCTTCAAATACAGTGCTGTATTGAAGCCCTTGAAACCGGGTTATCAATTTCAACAGACAGTTAGACTTACAACAACACACATAGGCTGACTGAGTTCAGGTTTCACTAAGGGACACAACGCTAAACTGTGTGTTTATTTCACCATGGGAACCCCTCTCTAGAAACCTGCTCTGTAGTTCATCTGAGAAGGAACGTATGTTCACCCTCCACCATGATCACACCGGGTTTCTCTCTTTAATAGGTTGGATGTTGTGACTTTTCTAACCACACCTAGAGAACCTGTAGAAACCTTTATTTAACAGAAGGTCTTGTGTTTCCTATTAAACTGTACTGACTCATCTGGAGCTCTGGAGGAAACTAGAGTGTTCTGGATTGGCTGGATGACATCACAACACAGGTCCTAACGGTGACAAACCCAGAAGACATTTTGGGACAAACTATTTAAATTACAGACAGCAGAGATTTGAGGATTTGTGTTGGTTGATGCCATTTTCCAGTATCCAACTTCACAAGGATCAAAAATAACTCCTGGGTAAAGATGCACATTCACCCTGGCAAACATAGAGACGAATGTGACACCGCTGGCAACTTGCCAACTGGGTGAGCTTCCATGTAATATGCCTTCTTCTTTGACCTATTGCTAAAATATCACATTAACTAATGAAGCAACGAGAATAGCCCTTGCGATGCAAAGGACCTGCCACCTTGTCTGATGAACTAGTTTTCCTGCAAAAATGTCAAGACAAGGTTTAACAAGTCAGACTTCATTCATAGAATGACTCAGGCTGCTGCCACCATCTGGCCTAGATTCTCCTTTTATCTCTTGGCTCAGAGATCGTGCAGCGTCCAGAAATACTCCCACAAATTTCCCTTACAAGAAAAACCCCAGGACCAAAGAAGGATCTGACTCCCATCAACTCAGGTCGACAGGGAAATCTTATTCTCGGTAGATTAAAAACAGACAGAGGCCACCTGAGTCTTTAGAAAGGAAACATGTGGGAGATGAACCTTCACCTACTACGATGTCCCTTCATGCCAGGATAGCAAATACAACATCAGATTAGATCATGGTGGGACACTCTGTACACAAACATTTCACCACAGATTTATTTCACCAGTTCTAGTTAATGGTATTTTGTCACATCCGAGAACTCGCTAGTCACATGATCTTTCCTGTTTAGGATGAACTGAACCAGGACAGGAAACGGTCTCATCAATTCTACGCTCTGCAATGCTTCATCATTAAAACATTAACAATCTCTCCTCTGCTTGTCTTTCCCTGTTATTTGCACACTTTAAACACTCAGGATGACCTTTATCAGGTCTAGGAAAAAAACCTCAATCAACCTGTTCCAGGAGCACGCACAGTAATACAGAGAAGGGATATTCCCATGTCTGTGGACTGACAAGGTGTGATATATTTAGAAAGCAGGCCATTTTTAAACACCAGATTCTTGCATGCGATGTCAGAAATAGCAGGCAGGTTGTGGGGGAGGTGCCAGTGAAAGGGCTCAGAAACATGAAGAGGGAGGGGTTGGGTGTCTGTGGGTGAGATGACCTGACAAGAAGTGGGGTTGGGTGTTTTGGGTTTCAAGGTTATGGATGACTGTGGCCTGTGGAATTCAGGTGCTTGTCAAATATGTTGTCACTGTTAATAACTGTGATAACTTTGTTCAAAATTGATCGATCAAGTGGTCACCTATTAAATAGAATGATCTCTAGTCATGAGAAAAGTCACCTAGCATATATATATGATTTATTTTTCTTCTTTATATTTGAGCAAAGTATGTGCACCGCACATATGATCACGTGATCACAATGTGTGTTGCACGTGTGACAGCAATGATTGTATGCAAAACATGCCGTTAAGTACGTCACATGACTTACGATCTGAACATACAGGAGCACACAGATTTTAGAATAGCAAATGATTTATACTGAGAGCTCTTATATCCCTTCGTGCAGTGGTGCCCAACCCTGGTCCTCAGGGCCCACTGACCTGCATGTTTTAGATGTTTCCCTGCTCCAACCCACCTGATTCAAATGACTGGGTTGTTGTCTAGCTCTGAAGAATCCTGGTAACGAACATGCATTAGAATCAGGTGTGTGGGAAGGGGGAAACATCTGAAACATGCAGGAGACTGGGGTCCTTGAGGACCAGGGTTGGGGACCACGGCCTTACTGAGGACTCCCAAACACTGCTGAGGCACCTCGTCAGCTGTGAGAGCCACTAACAACACAGTGTTGCTCTGACCAACAGTAATTCTCTCACTCTGCAAGGTGCATAGTCTCTGTCTAAGAGCGTCTCACACTGCAGCTCTGCATGTTAGGGCCTAAAGCTTTGTTCCACCATGTGCCCCGGGCTGGGAAAACAAAAAAAATCAATTTATTCATTCAATCATTTTCTGCCGCTTATTCCCGTTAGGGGTCATGGGTGACTGGAGCCTATCCCAGTTACTTCCGGGTCGTAGGCAGGGTAAAAATGCATATAAACCTAAAACTGTCATTTTTTTGCAAACAAGTTTACTTGATCAATGAAATAATCCACCCCTTCTTCTATGATGTACAATATAAAACATTTGGGGGAAAAGACCAGTCTAAGTGTAGTGTCTTGATGGTACAACAGGACTGTGACTCAGTGAAGAATTGAAGCCTAGTTGTCCACAAGTGGTTGACCCACTTTCAGGTTAGGTATTATATAAACTCCATCAATGTCAGATCTGATCCTTTGTTAATTCTGGTGTCTAATCACATTTTCCGTGGATTAATTCCCTTCAGCTGGTTCATCACTTCTTTGCCAACACGTCATGAAATAGATAATGCAATAATCACTAACTAACAACACAACACTAATATGTATGGACCATATAAAGGATTATGGACATACAGTGATAAAGGAAGGCAATTTGATATCATGATTTTATTGTCAAACTACTGCCATAAGGCTATACCTGGAAGATTCACCTGAGTATGGAACAGCTATGGTTAAGGGGGAATTTTTGTAGCATGTGGATTGATATGTAGAAACTCGTATTGAATATGTTAAACCAAATAAACTGTACAGTTGATGCCAAAAATGACAAAAAGCTGTTATATTTGTTTTAATATACTTAATGTATTCCAGAGGTTTTCTATGAGCATGGATTGAGGGTCATGGATCATTTCAAACAGCTCACTGCAGAATGAGTGGGAAGGAACGCACGCTGATAGCCTGTGTGCTGATTAGCATATATTGAGAAGAGAATAGAACAGAGACAGTGACAGACTTGTTTTGTTGGTGGAAAAATACATGTTCTGTGATGAGGTCTCTATGTCTGTGGATCCCTTTGATATTCTTTGTGTATTTATTATAATAATATATTATGATATATATAACAACAATATCCCAGACTAATTCCTTAAATGTGATTGAACTGAACATGATCAATATGATGAACATGATGAGAATCAGAATGATGTCTGTAAGAATAAGAAAACGTCATTAAATATAGCAGGTCAAACTCTTATTAAGTACTGTTTATTTAACAGGAAAAAAACAAACAACATTGCAGAAAAAAACGTGTAATTTTTTTTTCTTTTTAGGATTTTCTGTGAAAAATAAACTATTATTACACTGAGGAGATGTAACCTCCATAATTAAAACGTATAAAAAAGGAGTCTCAGTCACCACCATATCCCAGACTGGTCTGTGAGTTTGGGGTGACAAGGGGCACAATGCTGGGCAGGAGGAGGACAGGAAGAGGGGGAGAGGGTTGGATCCTAGGATGATGTGGGAGGGGGGGTCCCAGGCTCCATCTTCCCAGAGTCACTACTCTCACTTAGCTGCCTTTTTAGAACCATCTCTCTGGCTATGCAGGTCACCTGACCATTGGTCACTGTGTAAGTTCCAGTACTGAAAAAAAACAACAACAAAAAAAAATATTCAACAAATAGAGAAAAGGTCAAATGGTTTTTGTTCAAGAGGCTGCTGCATATTTGAACATTTAATTTCCTGCTAAATAAATACTCACTTCTGAGACTCTGACCCATTTTGCAGGCCGGGCTGGTTCTGTTTGGCAAAGAAGAAGGAAGACCACCAGTGCCCTGAGTCTTGTCTGGGAAGACCTGAGGATAGATGACTGAGCATTAGGGACACAATCACAAGGAGACCATAACATACAATGACTACAGTCCACATTCAAATGTCCCATTGTGCCCTTTTACCTGGGTGGTGTGGAATGACCTCCCCTATGTACTCTGAACTGCCACAGGAGCTGTTGCTCGAGGTGGATCCTATACGCCCTGGAATACAGACAACAATCCAGCTAAGATATTTCCCTTTGCGAGGTTTAACTACGGAACTTCAGGACTCTTTTAAGTGGACTAACATAGTCACACAGAATATTCACTCGACCCTTTTTATTCCTGTGATCTACCGACTCACTTCTGTAGTAATCATGGGTGGCAATGAGGGAGCCGGTAGATGGAATGGACGCCATTTTCCCTGATCTGATGTTCAGAACTGGGGGGGAAAGGAGAAACAGGACGGGTTGTTAAGACTGTGAGACACACAAACGTGACTGTATAAATGTCAAGTCGTAACAATGTTATTGTTGCTTAATTTGTCTGTACATTATCCTCATTGTAAGCAAGTGACTTAAGTGACTTTTAAGTGACTTAAAAAGCAGGCAGCTCAACTAATATTTTGTGATTTATACAAAGTGGTAAAATCCAGAAAATGTAGTGGTCTTATCTGCAGTCATGGACATGCCAGAAACTTTTCCTATGTAACAGCTTCTCCTGGGGCCCAAATGTCCACTCCTTTGCAGCTGTGATCGGCCTTGGCCCTGTAATGTAATGGCCTTGGCCTGTCTGTTTGTGTAACGTGTCAAAGCAGGACACGGAAACTAGACACTGCTGCACGGACTCTAAGCGTGATCCTGATCCTGAGCCAACATCATAAGGTCCTGCTGCTGGGGTTTAAACCATCCATGGACAACTCTAATCCACGGTTTGTATTTGTGATTTGTGAACAGTTTCACCTTAATCATATGACAAAAGTATAAGGAATGGTGTGACCCACCCCCCAATCCAAACCCCAAGATACTGAGCGCTACATTTGATTTGGATCCAGATTGTCAGCCCAGAGGTGACACACAAACAAGCTCCAGATGGCTTGTTTTTTTTATCAGGTGAGCTAATAGTGTACAGAGACATAACAGATTAAGGATGAACCTACAAGTTCTCCCGTCAGGCTTACATAACCTTACTAATCTATTCCTAAGTAACTCCATGATAAGGTTGTTAGACTGACCGCTACAGGCAAAATTCTACCTCAAATGCAAAAATGCATTGAATGTCAAAACAGGAGTACGATGCATAAAAAAACAACATCCAGCTAAAATTTAGAAATGACATAGGAGACAGCGGATGGTTTACAACAATCCAAATTAATAATAAAATGACTAGTGACCGAGATCTATTTACAATGAATCCTCAATGCCACTGGCAAGTTATAGTTTCTAATTTCTCAATTCATTTAAGTCTTATTCACTGAATATCAATTTGCATAGCCTACGAGTTCAAACTGTTATTAAGTAAAACTAAAACAAAGAAGGACAAATATTATATTTACCTCTTAGTTTGGTGTGGATGTTGAAAAAGCACCAAATGAAGTGAAGGTTGGTTATCAAAGACTGACGGTGGTGTTCTGCTACTTGCTGTGGCCGCTTCGTGGGGTGGATCACTGCTGGATGGATCACTGCTGGATGGATCACTGCTGGGTGGATCACTGCTGGGTGGATCTCTGCTGGGTGGATCACTGCTGGGTGCTCAGGTCTCTGATGCGATCAGTGCAGTACCTACAGAGGAGTCGCACGAGCTTTATACAAGCACAGGTCACGCTTTCAGCACAGAATGTGGGCGGAGTTCAAATAAAGGGGCAACTGTTTCCAAGCCTGCTGAAAAAAAGAAAACGTGCTGGACGTGCCAAAATAATACGTCACCATGGCATCCACTTGCAGCTGTCAACATCGCAGGGTAACCTGAAGCCTGTCTAAAACGAGTATTGCTCGGAAGACACCCGCAAGAATGACAAAATAAGATTAGTATTTTTCCATAGAATTCAAAATAAACAAACAAATAAAATGAAAAATATACATGTTCTTACTTTATTTTAAGACTATAATAAAATAATACTTAGAACGTTTTCACGGTAGCTACAGCTTCCCTGGTGGTCTAGTGGTTAGGATTCGGCGCTCTCACCGCCGCGGCCCGGGTTCGATTCCCGGTCAGGGAACGTCATTTTTTTTCTCTCTATATTCTCAAAGAAATAGTATGTGTAAAAAAAAAAGTTTTCAATGTTTTAATAAGTAGTCAACTCCTGAAGTGCCAGTACAATCGACTTTATTTAAAACCTATGAAATATACAAAAAGTACTCATGTTAGTATTGCCCATCCCTTAAGCAATTTAACTAAATAATTACATGGTTATTGCTTAACGATTCTAAATTAGTAAACAAACACATATAGAAAATTACTTTTTGAACACTCACACGGTTATAATAATTATAGTGGTTGAAAAATGTTTAATGATATTGAAATTCATGTATGACATGTAAAAAGAAAGTCAGGTTAAAATAATGTATATATTCTACATGCACGCCAATGACACAAGCTGTATGAACGGCCAACATAAGACATCTTTTTTGATAAGCTTCCTTGCCATGAAGACAGTCAGATGGAATATAAGAGCCATGTTTCAGTGGCGCAGGGTAGTTGAAGAGGACCAGGTGTGTTAGAAGGGGCCGTCCCGTGAAGAGCTTCTGTCAAAGCCATAGCTGCTTTGATTTGATTGGCTGCCAGTCATTTTGTCCTGAGAATTATAACTATTATTCACTTTAAATTTAGTCACATTTAGATTTTCTCTATATTTTGCCTTTATGACACTCCAACCAACTCACCTTCACATTTCCCACCATGTCTCCAAAAGACTTGAAAGTAGAGGAATGTCTGATGACAAAAAAAAAATATTAAATAACTTTGCCCAGAAATTAAATTCTATTATTTCCAGTTTCTTATGAACTAAACTCTCCGTGGTATGTTCTGTAAGGTATAGGTAATAAGGTAGTCCCAATCAAGTCTCACCATCAGTTTCTTAGCCATACTGACCCCAGTACAGTTTTTATAGTTCGTAAACCCATATCTTACCTCATAGCAGGAACACTAATGGAGTGGCTCAGTGGGGAACTGATGGGTACATAGAAAGACATGGCAAGACAGACAAGACACAGGTTGGTGACAGAACCCATTACAACCAACCATCAGTTAACTATCAGTTAGGTACAGTGACTATCAGTTAGGTAGTGACTATCAGTTAGGTACAGTGACTATCAGTTAGGTACAGTAACTATCAGTTAGGTACAGTAACTATCAGTTAGGTACAGTAACCATCAGTTAGGTACAGTGACTATCAGTTAGGTACAGTGACTATCAGTTAGGTACAGTGACTATCAGTTAGGTACAGTGACTATCAGTTAGGTACAGTAACTATCAGTTAGGTAGTGACTATTAGTTAGGTACAGTGACTATCAGTTAGGTACAGTAACTATCAGTTAGGTACAGTGACTATCAGTTAGGTACAGTGACCATCAGTTAGGTACAGTGACTATCAGTTAGGTACAGTGACTATCAGTTAGGTACAGTAAACATCAGTTAGGTACAGTGACTATCAGTTAGGTACAGTAACTATCAGTTAGGTACAGTGACTATCAGTTAGGTACAGTGACTATCAGTTAGGTACAGTAACCATCAGTTAGGTACAGTAACCATCAGTTAGGTACAGTAACTATCAGTCACAGTCAGTCGTGTTGTTTAGTATTCAATGAATGTATTATTATTTTCCCTTTGTTATATATTGACAGGACATTGACAATTGTCCATACATGGACAATCATGGATCTTCCCACGTATGTTCACTATCCCTGGAATGGTACACGATGTTCCCTAGCATAGAGGAAGATTGTGACCTGCAGTGAGTAGTGTAGTATCTGAGATCCAGGGGTGTTTTCCTACCGTGGGGGGCTTGGCAGAGGTAATGACCTATACAGACCCCAGCAAGACAGAGAACAACAGATAAGAGGATGAAGCAGAAACACATCACAAAAGCTTTCGTTCTCCCTGTCTGTGTGGTGTGAACATACGACACACTTCTGTTGTTCCAAAAGTAAGATTAGGATTATGACTGTGTGCCGTTCTTCTTTCAGATAGTACAAGCATCCTTCTCCAATATGTTCTTTTTTCTGAGTCAAGATGAACAGTGCCGTATTGTGGTGTTAATCCAAAGGTTTCTTAAAGTGGTCACTTGAAGTATTTTTCTACGTGTTTAAACATGTGAGACTACTCTGAGAATAGAGAGATGATTGGATTAAAGACAAGAGAGAATCACTCTGAGGATTAGTGAAACAGACGCTGGATCTGTGTGCTGGACACAGGGATGGATTACTGCAGTACTGCAGGATAGTACATGTTAGCAGGGGGTGGGGTGGGGTGGGGGGGTAGGAAAGTTAAGATGTGAGGTTGTAAAATAAGGTAAAGAGGTAAAAGCAGTAAATGATGATCAGGGGTACAAAGGGTTTCAGGGTACCTCATCTCTCCTAGTCTCCTGGTGATGGCCACACCCACTGAGGACAGAGCAGCAGTGGTCACCTGACCAGCATGGGACAGAGTCTCCTGGGTTCTCTTGTACCTTCAGACAGAGACAGCAATGTCAGAGCAACACATGAACAGGAGTCAGAGCACATGCAGAGGAGCCTTGGCATTCAACACAAGACACAAGTCATCAGCTTCAGCCTGTCTTGACAAGGCCGATCCCATGATCCCAAGTCTCTGTTTACCACTGGTGAAGATGTTTGGCTCAGCGGCAGCCTGCTTGCTGGCTGAGCTTTTGCAGTCTAACTATTAGACAGGCTATTAACAGGACTCTGATCCTCAAAATCCCATCAGCTGTTCCCGAGGCTCCTTTTCTTTACATTTAAAGGGAAAGCATCAACCACTTTGAAAGAGAGAAAGTCTCAATACATCATGAACTAAAGCAGGAGGAAATGAACTCACGCGTTGGAGCGACTTATATCCTCCAATGTGGCCGATGCTGAGAGATAACTACAAAGATGTAAAGTAGCAGATTAGCATCAGCACAACAATCTTAAAGAGATGATGACATTCGTGAGCTTGGCTTTCCTGGTTATATAACTATGATACTGGATCAACAAAGTTGCTGTGGACAGTCCACTGGTACTGGCATTGCAGCGGAAGTTGCGTGAAAGCAGAGTAGTGTTCTTTAAATGTTCTTGCGATCTGACAGTGGAACACCAAAAAAATGCCACTCAGGTGCCTTATGTGGACAGGCCACATGGTGGAAAGTAGCATTAGAACAGGGAAAGTCACACTTACGGGGTGGAGGTCTGGACCTCTTGCCAGCCTTTGGCCAGGTTCTGTTTAAGGTCACTGATGGGGCCAATGCCCAGCTGCCTCTTGATTTCCACTGCATACTTCTCTTTGGCAAAAAGAACCTGCCGCAAAGTCTGGATTTCATCCTCTACCTGGATTGAATCATGTAACAATGTTAATATGTTATTATGAAAAGTGAACAAATTCAAGTTGAATGGAATGAATGTGTGCCAACCTTCATTAGCTCGATCCTGAGATCGTCCAGATCCTCCTCTGTTAGATCTGCAGGATCTCCATCTCCATTTCTTGATATTCCAGTGGAGAAGTTAAAAGAGTCTCCGCCAAATCCTTTGGAAGCATGCAGTCATATCAGACAGCAGCCTATCTACATCCTTCCAGCCCTTCGGACTACAGATACATGTTAGTTCAACTCTGTATGCTGTTTCTATCCGCTGTCCATGGTCCTGATCTGAGGTGGTAGAGACACTAGACCAGTGGTTCTTAACCTGGGCTCGATGGAACCCCAGGGGTTCGGTGAGTCAGTCTCAGGGGTTCGGTGAGTCAGTCTCTGGGGTTCGGTGAGTTAGTCTCAGGGGTTCGGTGAGTCAGTCTCAGTGGTTCGGCGAGTCAGTCTCAGGGGTTCGGAGGTCAAGACACACATCAGACTCATATGATTCGTGATGACGCGACCAATTAAGAAGGGTTCGGTGAATGCGCATATGAACCTGGTGGGGTGCAGTACCTCCAACAAGGTTAGGAACCACTACAGTCTAGTTGAGAAGCAGTAGTCATCCCGTCACCTGTTGCATTCACAGTGTTTATGTTTCCTGATCTCATCTAAATCAGACGAATCTGCTGTGCTGCTATGAACTATAGCACATATCACTCACGCACAGTATTGTCTTATATCTTACCTGGCCTGTTCATGTCAGCAAACAATCAACTCGTTTCCACTGTACAAAGCAAATGCTGTGTCAAACTAAGATGGTGACTGTCCAGTAGTAGCTGGCTGATAGTGCTGGTCTAACTCTAAATTTGCAGCTCGCTTGTCCAGTTTAAATCAAATAAGCAAACGGATTGTCATATTTTAAAAACAAACGAACAAAAAAGATTCGTCAAACAATAGCATTTTTACAAGCAATTGCAGTCGGTTCGTCTGTTTTTTGCGCTCCGGTGTAATAAGAGCCGTGGATGTCCAGACCAGCTCCCTAATCCTTAAACCCGGAGACACACTGACAGAAAACACGACATGGTGTCGATGTAGGCTGTTGTCAGTTTTTTATCATTCAATTCAGTCATGGGAAATCGTTGTGTGCATTTAACTGATAGTTACTTAAGCTATATGTGTTGGGTTTATTCAACAACCCCCTGCATTATTGGATTGAGAACAATTTCATTAAATGTAGTCTAGTATTAATGTGTCATTCTGTCTGCCGTCTGTCTCCATCTAGTGGAGTAGTGATGCTTATTGAAAACACCGAGAAAATAACGTGAAATGTTCAAGAACATTTATTTAACGACAGCAAATCAGATCAATGACCCACTTAGTTTTCTTTCAGACACACAACTACCATGCTACAACATAAAGGTCAAGATTTCTACTTCATATTTAGTCCTAAGTTTATATATACAAACGACCTCAACCATTAAACCATGCGTTGCAAAATTTAATGGCCACATCAAAACAACATAGCATTTATCTAAAAGCTTCTCAATAAAAACATGGCAAAATAAGAAATTAAATAAGAATGCATAAAATTACCATATCACTATTGTTACACGATATTGTCTGTGTCTAGACATTTTTTACAGAGCCATTTCCTGATAATTGATCCACTTAAATGTTTTTGAACACACATTGCATTCAACTGAGAACAATTAGCATATTCCAATATCTCAATGAAGAAGCCATAACAGGTACATCAATGTATTTTTTTCAGGAGGGCACAGGAAACACACTGTATAAGATCCACAGAGGTCATCAACCATCCCAACAACAGAAGGGGAGGGAGGGCCGCAGGGGCTCAGAAGCCCATTGTAAACCATTTGAACACATCATTGGCATTTAAAGAAACACATAACATAAGAAGAACGATGATAAATGATTATGGCAAATTGTGACGTTGCTTCACTTGATGTATAATTCGCATAAAAATAAACGGAGTGGTTTTTGTAAGAGCTGCCTATAGTGCTAGCCCACTGATTAAGATAACTTGTGAGCTGAAAATTCAGATTCTTAGAATTCAATGATGGTAAACAAACACAGGATTAGACAAACACAATACTCTTTGAGCTCCCTTTAGCACTATAAACTATAGATAAACAGGATGACAATATTTTCCAAAGGCTTACATTTTCCTTACACACTTACACTGCACATACAGGAAGCTAAACATCAAAACAAAAGTATGAAAATAACTACTTTTGATTGTTTTTTTTCATATCCACTCATAGGTTAAGATGGCTCAGAAGCGACTGAATTGGTATAGGGTGATCATTCTTGGCTTGCATTTTTGAGTTATGTTGCATATTAAGAGTTATGTTTGGAGTTGTATATTAAGAGAATATCAATCAATGTATACTCTCACATAAAGAAACCCTATCTATACGGTCTCAATTCCAGTTTAGTGACTTTTCAATACAACTAAGAAATGTCAGGGGAAATCCAAAAACTTCCACAGATTCAACTCTCTAAAGCCTTTTGACAGTGAATAAAAATGGTTTGTGTCGCTAAAAACCAAAGTGATTTAAGGGTAAGCTTACTAGATGTAAACAACTGTATTACTACAGCCAGCACCCCTTACAGTTATGTGTAGAAAGTGTGTAGTGAACTGATGCTGCACTGTCACAAGATTCCCATTAATCAGATTAGGACCTTCGTTGACACAATTGTGAGTAGTTTTACTGTAGCAGTTATAATGTTGATGTGTAAACAAATGTACAATATTCACTTCCTGATATTAGCCTTTCAATACTCAGTAGCTACAGGGAAGAAACAGGGTTAAATATATGACAAGCACTCATTTGCTGGTTCTGTTCTGTTCACTGCTTTTACAGGTCGAATAAAGACCAAGTCTCACCAAAGAGAAGACCCACTAGAGCAAAAAAAAGTTTTCAATTAGAGCTATTTCTACCACGTCTTCTTCATTTCTTGCCATCCACTTACACTAGTTTCACTGTTAATCAGCCACTTTGTGAAAAGGGCAAATACATGTTAACTGGACTGAACAAATGACAGATCTATATATGAATAGGTTGAGCTAACGTTTTTTTACTCTGCGATCACTGATGACTGAGCTATCCTAAGCTGTGGATGATGACAGCATGCACCCCAGCCCCTGCAACACCTTCCTGAGCCTCTCTTATCGGATGAGCATAAACATCAAGTGAACTGTACCCCAAATTAGTTACTTTTACACATACATATTGCACATACATATGCACCTACAGTATGAATTTATCAAACAAACATGTTACATTAAACAAAATAATAAAATAAAGACGAATGGTTCTTCCTAAACAGTGCATGCTACACCATGACACGAAATGTGAGAACAGGTTAGTTGGGTAGGCAGATTGTGAGGTCCAAGGCCAATAAATAACAAAGGGGGAAACACAGGGAAGCAAACCTTTTGTTTCTCTTTTCTTTCTAAAATCAAGCGAAAGGAAAACCCTATGGGATGGGGTGGAAGGGGAAGACTATGGGATGGGTGGAAGGAGAACACTACGGGATGGGTGGAAGGGGGTTGTGTTTAAGAGTTCCTTTGGTGGACCATGCTCACTCGCCCCTCTCTTCAGTACACATCTCTCTGTGTGAAGTTAAAACAGATTGCCCCTCTCGTTCATCTTGTAAATGTGGAGCAGGAAAGCAGACAGAGCCACAGACCAGGGGGGGAGGAGGGTTAGTTGAAGCCTGTGTCGGTTCGGTAGGTGGAATGGTGGCCGTCTGATGTCAACTGGGTGGTCTCAGTAGCTGATGGTTGCAGCACAATGGGCTCACCGCCACCCTCTGGTCGAAAGATAGTCATAGAGACACACAGGGTTAGTGCTGAACCTTGAGCTGACCTGACAACACTCAGGTGGACCAGGGAGCCTCACCTCTCTCGTCAGACTGCAGCTGGGCCTCAAGGTCCTCGGGGGACACGTAGAAGTCAGGCTCCTGGCCCTCTGGGGGCCTTGGTTTACATTTCCCACAGCAGCAGTTACAGCAGCAACACAGGCAACAGCAGAAGTAGCAACCAGTGGCCAGACCACAGAAAACAAACAATGCCTGAGAGGAAGAGACCAAGTGAGAGATAAAGGGAAAGAGAAGGGAGGAAGAAGATATCATGTCATAGTGTGTTAGGCAATATGACAAGTCATGGAAAAAAAGATAAGGACAAGAATATAATTCATCCCTAGTAAAGCAGTATGGTAAAACATTTGACAGATACAGGAAAATAAGCTAATTCCCTTCCTCATGTCATTTCCTGTTCCTGTCTTACCTTGGCCCACCAGCTAGACAGGACGAAGTATGTGTTCACGTTCTCCTCGCCAAACTGTTCAGCCACATACAAGCCCAGAGAGCCATACTTGTCGTAGATGTTGCGTTTAGTGGGATCGTTCAAAATAGCATGAGCGTTGTTAATTTCCTTAAATTTGTCAGCTGCCTCTGGATTGTCAGGGTTCTTATCAGGGTGGAACTTCAATGCCAGTTTCCTGAAGACACAAAAATGAATTTGTCAGAAAATCAGAATCAAATGAATCTGGGATTAAGATGAGTATGGCAGTTAGATTAATACCATAATCAATAAAATGGTTACTAGGGTGTATCGGAAAATCAACTGACCTGTATGATTTCTTGATGTCGTCAGGTGTAGCCAGCTTTTCGACACCCAGCACTACATAGAGACTTTCCCCAGAGGTCGACAGAGAACGCTGTCTCTGCTGTTCTGCCATTGTTCAACGTCTTTCACAATCTAAAGACATTGAAAATTAGGAACGTTTCCGGCTGAGATATTGATTAGGTGAGGTCATTGTGACACACCATGCTGTAGGCACTAGTCTATTGCATTCCCTGTCCAGAATGTTGGACACTCTTATCCAGAATGACTTACAGCACACACCCCTGAGGCAAGTAGGGTGAAGTGCCTTGCTCAAGGACACAACATCATGTGGGCACAGCCGAGAATCAAACTCACAACCTTCTGATCACGCCTTAACCGTTGAGCCACCTGACCCCCTGTTCTTATGATCAAGTGTTATTATATACAATGACTATAGACCACAGGCCCAAATATTGTGACAATACTATTGCCACCTACATGTATAAAGTTGGGTCTAAAAGTTTGAGACCAGTGGTCAAGGCTTCTATTTTGCAATTGTTTCTAATGTAATAATCTTTTGCTCAGCTCTACAATTTCTGTGAAAAGTTGAATATACTTTGCGTGTATTGAAAATACACACATTTCTGATAATTTCGGTTCAAATTATATCCCCCTTTCAGATTTAATGAAAGAGTGCTTGGCCTCCACAAGTTCATTGCACAACCTAACGACCAATGATTTCCGGAATGCGTGGATTCCGGATTTACATAGTGCCAGGCTTTCCCAGTATTTCATTTAAAGTCCCCGTTATGTTCAGTGTAGTCTGAGACTTCAGATCCCTCCTATACTTGAAGACCATAGGGCCTCTGACAGCAGTGAAACGTCATGCTATGAAGGCACACTGCTCCACATGAGACATTTCTCCCCAAATATGTGTGGCATGACATCATTCATTGCTGAAGATAATGACGGTAACAAATGGGAGAGCAACGCATTTCCTTAAATGAGGCTGGCACTCATGCGCTGACATCCATTACCTCTTCTGAGAAAAACGACATGTCTAAAAAATGACGCATTAGTCGTAAACAAATAAAACTACTTCCAAAAGGCCCTATTTTGAGACATTTTCCCTTTGACGTTTGCAAATCTCAGTCTCCGTTTCACTGGTCGCAACTGTGATTGTTGATAGACAATCTGCTCTAAACAGCCCATACATGCAGATGATTTAGAAATGTTAGATCATTTGTCTCTATATTAAAAATTGTACTGCGAATCCGATGGTTTGAGCATTAATCTTGTCGGCATCACTAGAGCACAGCATCCATGTTGGTTTGCTTGATGTTGGCCTGCTCTTGATGCAAAGGCAGGACTGGATCGCGAAAGTCAGATATAAATTCAAGGGCAGGGACGAATATTTGAGCAAAATAGCAATCCAAATGTACAAGAATGCTCACCTTTCAGTCGGTTTTAATGCGCTGCGTAGCTTCTCTTCCAGGGGAGGGGGGAGGATGTTAAGATCTGTCTATAGTAGCAGTTGCATCTCAAGGAAAGGCGCACATCCACTGAACACATCCATGGACAGCTGCAGCAGCAGTACCTTAGACCCGCCCCAGACCACCCCCATGACGACGTGCGCATACAACCAACATCCAGTTATATTGTGTATAATTGTGTTGTATTGTATTCTTCTATCCGAGTCTCGTAATCATTTGGAAGAGTTGTAAAGGCACACACACAATATAAAAACCTGATCTCAGATCTAAACTGTTAGTTACTAAAAGATCCCCACGCCTATGTATTCTACATTTACATTAGGCTAGATGGTGTTAAGAACATCTGGCGGGATATTCAGGCAATATTGTAAAAGACGTGGCAGACTTAAAATCCGTTTCTGAAACAAGCTCATCACAATTTTCAGGGTCGGCCTACATTTTTTATGTACTCTACTTGGGTTGGACTTTTGTACGAACGTTTAATTAATTGTGTAGACCGTCAGATGGTCGCTTTCCACATTAATTTAAATCAAATTATAAACTATTAGGCGTTTGTATCGTTGGATTCTTCATGGATTATGGGCAAAAAATCCAGAAAAGCACTGTAATATATAATTGGTGATTATACAAGTATTATTCATTGAAAGGGAACCGTGGTAGTGGTGGGTATAGTTTTATAAATGAAAATAGACATCATATCACATTTAAGATATCAAATACAAAAAATATTTATTTTATTTTTTATTTCAAGTGAAAATCCATTCATTCCATTGAACCAGCTCCCTAGCAACTAGGACATAGTTCCTTTGGGCTCAGCCAATCAGCGATCTTCGAATCCGAACTATCGCTTCTCGCGAGGAGAGGCGACCATCAACACAACAGAAAACGACAGTTGTCAAAGTCAGATAAGGTAGCTAGCAAGTAATCTGATTAATTTAGTAACAAAGCGGTATTTATTAAGTTAAGATTCATTCATTTATATTTAACTCAGTTGTTATTTCTCATAAAAATATCTGTGGATAACACATTCATAAGGTGGGTGGTGCACAACGACCAACAAGCCTAGCTAACGAGTTGTTAGCCGAGTGAACGGGAACGTGAGTCAAGCTTGAAATGGTCGCATGATCCAGAAAGAAAACAGTTCAAGATAGTCAAACGAGTTTGCATTCAATAGATATCATCAACTATTTATCATTGAGAGAAATTAAAATGAAATTTGCACATGTAGCTAGTGTCAGCTTGCTTAGCTAGCGTTAAACACAATTCAAAGATTAAGTTGTGTGGCTTTGCCAAGTTTGTTGTCTAACTCATTGCGTCTCCAGCAGGTATTCGGAGCTCGATGATGAGTTACGCTGAAAAACCCGAGGACATCACTAAAGACGAGTGGATGGACAAACTAAACAATGTGCACATCCAAAGGGCAGACATGAACCGACTCATTATGAATTACCTGGTGACAGGTATGTCATGTTATGTTATGCTGGTTGACGTGTGGAGCTGTAACACTGATTATGGACCCTGAATGAATGCTGTAGAGCAGGTTTGGGAAATAACGGTCCTCGAGGGCCGCTGTCCTGAAGGTTTTAGATGTTTCCCTGCTCCAGCACACCTGCTTCTAATGAATGGGTTGTCATCAAATTCTGTGGAAGTCTGATCATGGCCATTCATTAGAATCAGGTGTGCTGGAGCAGAGAAACATCTAAAACTTTCAGGACAGTGCCTCTAGAGAACCGGAATTGCCCACTCCTAACCCGACCCTGTAGCATAGACAGTTATCACAGTCCTCAGAACTTTATTAGTCTAGGAAAGTTCAGTCAAACACGTCATGTGGCTTATTGAATGTAAGAGGTGGACCTGCTGTACCAGTTTACATGAAAAAAAATTAAAAATAAGCCATGTTGTCTGTATCGTACTCTTAATACTTTCCCATGCTGACTGCTCGCCTGTGTTGTTGTTCAGAGGGGTTCAAGGAGGCCGCAGAGAAGTTCCGCATGGAGTCTGGGATCGAGCCCAGCGTCGACCTGGACTCTCTGGACGAGAGGATAAAGATCAGGGAGATGATTCTCAAGGGACAAATACAGGAAGCCATTGCCCTCATCAACAGCCTGCATCCAGAGCTGCTTGACACCAACCGATACCTTTATTTCCATCTGCAGGTACAGCTTTCAGGAATGTGATGTCTAGAACTTGACCATGGGATACTAAAGTAGTTTCGTCACAGTGTAGTAGGTTTTCACCCTTGTCCTTCCTTCCACTATGCAGCAGCAGCACTTGATAGAGCTGATAAGGCTGAGGGAGACAGAGTCTGCTTTGGAGTTTGCCCAGACCCAGCTGGCCGAGCAGGGGGAGGAGAGCAGGGAGTGCCTAACAGAGATGGAGAGAACACTGGCTCTTTTGGCTTTTGACAACCCAGAGGAGTCCCCCTTTGGAGACCTGCTCAACACCATGCAGCGACAGAAGGTGCGTCTGTCTGTGTGTACCTGGAACCAGGAGGACTGGGGAAAGTTAATTGTGTTCATTACACATCTATGAATGTGAAACCTCAAGTCCTTTCAGTTGTCCTATTCTACTGTTAACTTTAGTGAGTGACATTTCAGTACTGTGTTGAAATCCACCTGAATTGGCCTTGTTTGTGAACATCCAGGTGTGGAGTGAGGTGAACCAAGCTGTGCTGGACTATGAGAACCGAGAGTCGACACCAAAACTGGCCAAACTTCTGAAGCTGTTGTTGTGGGCTCAGAATGAGCTGGACCAGAAGAAAGTGAAATATCCCAAAATGACTGACCTTAGCAAAGGCACCATTGAGGAGCCAAAGTGAAAACAGCTATTACATGGACACTTCCCTATCTCCTATTTATAAACAGTCAGAGACTGAATGATATTGTAATAACAAATATTATATAGAAAAATGAACAATTTTTGGGATGTTGCATATATGAGAGGACCTAGTTCATTGTGCAAACTGTAAACGGCTGTATTTAAAAGTAACAACTGCAAAAGCATTTAACAGATTATCCACATTTATAGACACTTCAGAAATGTCCATTGTTGGTTTCTATTTGGTTGCCTGTAAAGCCAGTTTTGGATACACATGAACCACTGTTCCACCCATCATGGTGAATATAACATGTTTTGGATTTGATTTCTAAACCTCTAGTTCATGATATAATTTACACTTGCAGTCAGCACTGTGTTACATAAAGACTAATACCTCTTAAAGGAAGAGGGGAACGATCATGCATCACTAAAATGCTTTTGGAGAGTGTGGATTACTCCTCACCCTATCATAAGCTATTAAGTGGCATATTTTAGGTTTGTTGCAATTGAACTAATCATTATATAAGGATAATTAAGGATTCTTACTGTGGTTGGCCGATTCATTGTTCCCCTTTGAGAAGCCTGAAGTGAAGCCAGTTTAACGGATTTGGACATTTCACATTCAAAGTTCTCTGCTTCTTTTTCTGTTACCAGAGATAGGACATATGACCATCTAAATTAGTGAGATTTTGATTCGTATATTTGCTGAACAAAGCATGCATTGTTACGTTTGAATGGCTTATGGTTAGTATGCACCCATGCCTTGTGTTGCCCAAGGGGTTTAATATTGTTGTTTTTTAACTCGCTGCTAAATATCCATCCTCCCTTTCATACAAGTTTTTATTGTATTATCCGACAATGTGAGCATGCACAAAATACTCGAGAGCTCCCATCGTATTATTGATAGTTTTTAAGATCCTATTTGCAATATTTAAAATAAACAACTCTTTCTAGAGACAGCTGGTTTAATTGATGCATTACTGGGCACTGTGGTTTACATTTAGCTGTGAATCAAATGACTGAAGGCTTAGTAACCTGTTGAAACTGGAGATAGAACAACCAGCCGCATTCTCTGCATGCCATGTCTCCCAGCACAAGTTCTTACTGTCTGGGCTTCCACTCTTGGATTAAAACATGCATTTCTTGTCTGTCTAGTTTACATGTCAAAACTTGACAAAACAAATCAGGATTTATCAAGTTAAAGCACACCATGTTCTTGTGTTTTGGTGCTTCACAGATAGGAGAAGTGTTATGATAGTGCCGCCGTTCATTCAATGGCAGTGGAAAATGCATTCTGTCACTCTCCTGACTTGGAACTTAAACCGAATGACCGCGTCTCCACAGCAGACAAATCAAATGGATGGAAAGAGATGCAAGCCCAGAGCTTATGGCCCAGGTGAGACCGTCAATAACGATTGATAATTGACAATGATAATGTGTTACTACAACTACAAAAAGCAACGCATCTTTATACATAAACACACGTGACATACGTTTTCTGGTGTTGTAATTACAATGCAAATCATTAAGCAAGAAGAACACACAGTTGTGTGGTGCAGTCGGTTTGGCTGTCGGGTTTGTAATCAAAAGATCACTGGTTGGAACCCTGGCTGTGTCGACGTTGTGTCCTTGGGCAAGGCACTTCACCCTACTTGCCTCAGGGGGGGGAACGTTCCTGTACTTGCTGTAAGTCGCTCTGGATAAGAGTGTCTGCTAAATGTAAAGAATGTGGAGCATTATTCAACTCTAGAATTAAATGCAGAATTGCTAGCCAGTAATACATTTATTCAGTATGATTCAATACTGTCAAAAATACAGTTTTAGTAAAACTGCTGTTGTTCATTCATTCATTATCTACCACTTATTAATGGTGCTGCTTATTCCTGTTGGCGGTCACAGGTGACGAGCCGATCCCAGTTACTTTCATACTTTTAGGCAGGGTACACCCTGGACTGGGGCCAGCTGTTCACACGGTTATCACACAGACAGCGACAGACAACTTAGAGACCACCATTCACTCTCACAGTCATACACTAGGGGACATTTTACACAATGTCTAATTAACCTACCACATGCATGTCTTTGGATGGTGGGAGGAAGCCGGAGTGCCTGGATAGAACCCACAGTAACACAGGGAGGACATGCAGACTCCACCCAGAGAGAACCCACAGTAACACAGGGAGGACATGCAGACTCCACCCAGAGGGAACCCACAGTAACACAGGGAGGACATGCAGACTCCACCCAGAGAGAACCCACAGTAACACAGGGAGGACATGCAGACTCCACCCAGAGAGAACCCACAGTAACACAGGGAGGACATGCAGACTCCACCCAGAGAGAACCCACAGTAACACAGGGAGGACATGCAGACTCCACCCAGAGAGCTCATGGTTGAGCCCGAGATTCAATCTCACAATCTCCTTGTTTGGGGGGCGAGAGCTCTAACCACACTGCCACCATGCACCCCCTCTCTGGCTGATGTGTCTGACACAAACATAACATCGTGGCCGAGAAATGCAAATTGATCAACTAAACTCATCATGTCTCACAATATTGGACCCAGAAATACTGTTTAGTTTAATGTATGCGTATGCATAACTCTGTATTATGATCTGCTTCCAGGCCGTTGGTAAAAACCTGGACGGTGATGCTGTTCTTGAGTACATCTCTCCTGTACTGCTCCAGGATGACTCTGCCTATCTGCGCTGTTACACTGGCCAGCCAGTTTCAGTGGAGTAAGACAGAGTCAGGGATGGTTTTGGCTAGTTTCTTCTGGGGTTATTGCTTCACACAGATTCCAGGAGGACATGCCAGTGACAGGTGAGTTCACATCACACATTACAGCTGAACTTTGATAATAATTCTCACCCTAGAAGATAAGTTCAAATCTTTTTTCTATTTTTTAAATCTATTTGGATTCAAACAAATCTGCTGAACAAACACATACAAATGTTAAAATATGGTCTAATAATGTTTATGCTTCGTTGTTTGGTTCATGTCCTTCTCCAGATTAGGAGGGGAGCGTGTTCTGCTCCTGTCCACAGCTTCCTGGGCTCTCATCACAGCCTGCACCCCTTTATTGGCGACATTCGACAGGAACCCCCTTGCTTCCATGATGATAGCCAGGTTCCTCATGGGCTTGTCACAGGGTGAGAGTTCATGCAGTGGGAAAGAAGATGCCATGTGATTGTTAACTTTAGTAATATCTGTTCCACTCTAGGTGTCCACTACCCATCTTTGGCCAGCCTGTGCTCTCAACGAGTTGTTGAAGGGAAGAAAGGCTTTCTGATGAGTACAATGGGGAGTGGTTCTTATCTAGGGTGAGGCTAAAATTGAGAAAAAACACAGAATATACACACAAACACTATTTATTTACGATGATTGTGTGAGTGGTGTAAACATAGTTAAGATCCTGTATTTTCATCCTACATGTATATGCAGAACAATGCTGGTTGGCAGCGTGGGATCCCTGATGTTGGAACACTATGGCTGGGAGAGTGTGTTCTATGGTTCAGGTCTACTAGCTGGACTCTGGGCTTTAGTTGTATGGAGGTATTTACTTAAAGGTATAGTCTGGCATTAACTGAATAATTTCTTTACAGTGTTCTTATTTGTGCGTTTATGCGTGACAAATATAGTTGTTTTCAATAGAAGTTTGATTCTATGAAATTAACCGACTACATCATTGATTATTTTAGAGTTTTTGTTGTTGTTTTGAAATGCCACACCGTATATTGTTTAAATATGAGCTGTGTGCTTCACGTGGTGCAGGAGAGGTTATTGCAGTTCTGGGGAGGTCAAATCAAGCGACTTCCAGTTCGAGAGTCTTAAACGGACGGTGGCTACGACTGCTCAAACAGCCTTCTGTGTGGTACAGTTCATGTTAATGTTAAATCTATGTTTTACTCAACACGTACCCACACATCTATGTCATATAAGAATTGAATGGCACTTAGGAATAGTATGGCACTTCACATAATCTAATGTGCTTTAGAATAATCTGTTGGTCCCCATATGGTGACTTGCCAGTGTTGTTTGTTGTTTGTATCTCTGTTGTTTGCATCTCTTGCTTTATGTCCACAATCGTTGTGTTGTGCATTTATAGTTCTTCCCTTGGCACTTATTGGTTCTCATGATGTATGATTCACGATCTAAAAAACCCACTGCGTTCGGGGTCTATCACGTTGCTACGCTCAATGACTGATGCTCTTTGTACAAGCTCTCTCTTGTAAGTCGCTTTGGATAAAAGCGTCTGCTAAATGAATAAATGTAAACGTAAATATAGTATAGTAAGATGTACACACTGTTCTTTTTATTGTTTTGTCCTCAGTGCCATGGTTTACACTCATCTGTGCTACTCCAGTGCTTCATACACTCTTTTATCATGGTTACCAACCTACTTCAACGATACATTTCCTCATGCCAAGGTATTCAAATAATTGAACACAATTGACAGGACAAGCTAAGATATCTGACAACCTTGGCTGGTCAGATATCTTAGCGTTGGTATGACAAGTTTTCCTAAATGATAGGAATTGTTCATATTGAATTGTCATGTCCACACTCTTGGATATAAGTGATCTGTTCCTTCTTCTACATGACATGATTTCATGTTGTTCCAGGGCTGGGTGTATAATGTTGTTCCATGGTTAGTTAGCATTCCATCTGCACAGTTTGGAGGCTGGCTTTCAGACTGCCTCATAATGAAAGGTATGGTAGCTATTTTCTATCAGTCAAACATGTTTCTAGCTGGGTCATTCTTTGAAGGATTATCCACTTCCAGTCATAATAACATTTCTGTATTTAGGATATAGCACAGCAGCTGTTAGGAAAATGATGCAGGTAAGTTTATTTCATACTGCATATAACACCAAAACGATTTCAGAAAGTTTGACACAATCCTACAATGAGTCATCGATATGTAATAAAACATTAAGTTTTGTGAAACCTCACAGGCACTACTTATCCTTATGCTTATCCTTGACTGTGTTGTCCGATCATACATGTCTTCGTCATCATTAAAAGGAAAATGTAGGAGCACAAACCCATTATCATTTACTCAGATGTGGAAATGAATATTTATAAATGGCTCGTGTTCATTTCCCACCGTGTTCAGTTCCTATCCATGGGTGTGTCAAGTGTGTTCATCCTACTCCTCTGCACACCAGTCACATTTCCCTCTGCCGTCACCCTCGTTTCTCTTGCTACAGGTTTGGGAACTTTTAACAGCAGGTATGTGTGTGTGTGTGTGTGTACGTTTATTTTGTCTGATTTGTCTTGGGATCTTATTTCCCTAGAAAACCAGTGTCGAATATATTTATGTTGGGTGTACTGCATGATGACTTCTGTTAACCTATTACATTTAGTCGTTTAGCAGACACTCTTATCAAGAGTGACTTAAAGCATGTACAGGGACATTTCCCCCTGAGGCAAGTAGGGTGAAGTGCCTTGCCCAAGGACACAATATCATGTGGCCATAGCCGGGAATGGAACGCCCAACCTTCCGATCACTAGCCCGATGCCTTAACCCGCTGAGCCACCTGGCTTCCTTAGGGTCCACCTGTCATATTCAGTGGAAGGCTAGATAAGTACTGCAGTACAGTAACTCCTCTCTTGTTTTCTTGGCTCAGCGGTGTGTCAGTGAACGTTCAGGATCTTGCCCCCTCCTGTGCAGGAACTCTATTTGGTC
Source organism: Protosalanx chinensis (assembly GCA_030340685.1). Taxonomy (NCBI): domain Eukaryota; kingdom Metazoa; phylum Chordata; class Actinopteri; order Osmeriformes; family Salangidae; genus Protosalanx; species Protosalanx chinensis. The sequence continues at coordinate 2,339,772 of CM059320.1, read as the reverse complement.
AGTTTGCAATTCTGGTTAACAATGAGTTGAGCTACTGTATATGTCATGTAGGCTGTTTAACCTATGTTTGTGGTGAACAAAACAAATCTCTCTTTTTTGTCGCAGGATTCATGAATATGTGTGGGGCATTCTCAGGTAGGTGTCAGATGCCCAGATCATGGCTTGATTTGGCTTGATTTTGATTTGGCTCGAAGATTTGGCTTGATCTTAAGAAGTAATCGTCTATTTTTAATACCTTTGTAAATGTGCCTTTAACTCTAGGGACATTCTGGTGTTAAGAGTGCCAAGGCTTTTCGTACGCGGTAATGCTAAACCAAGCTGTGTGTGTTTTGTACAGGACTGATTCTGGTCTATTTATGTGGTTACTTGATCGAGGCCACCGCATCCTGGGTACCGGTGTTCTCAGTCATCACTCTGGTGAACACCATGGGCATCGCAGCGTTCCTCATGTTTGGAGATGCTCAGCGTGTGGACCTGGAAGATACCTGAAGCATCACACATTACTGACCTACTGAAAGGGTCTTTACGTTTGTTCATTTAGCAGACGCTTTTATCCAGAGCTTTATCTTATCTATACCAACAATGTATTGTGATTACTATATGATAAGTATGTCTCCTTTTTTTTTCTTTCTTTTTTTTTTAACCAAAGTTAATATAAATATGTTTGTATTCAGAATAACAGCTTCATAGAGACACGTGTAGCGATGAATACGATGGAGGACTGAACAGAACAAGCAAACGACACACATGCGACAATAAACAAACATTAGAGGAGTACAACACAAACACACTGTGGCCTCAGCGCCATAAGACAAACACAAACAGGAGCATACAACTCACAGCTCTTACTGCACAACAGAGCACACTTTACTATAGCAACGCAACATGGATCTAGTGAGCAGGGAAAGGTGTTGATTTCATTGCGGCCTTTATTTATATATTTAACAGCTGTTCATTATGTTTCCTTAAGTTGCTGTATGAGGATTTATTTAGTGCGCTGTAGGCCAACAGCATGTCTTTATTTCTACGGTACTCATTTAGCAGACGCTTTTATCCAAAGCGACTTGCATGACAAGCTCCCTGATGTTGAGTAGGGTGAAGTGCCTTGCCCAAGAACACAACATCACATAGCCACAGCCAGGAATCAAACTCACAGCTGTCTGATAATGAGGCCAACGCCTTAACCCGCTGAGCCACCTGACTCCTCAGATGTTGGGTGTATCTAACTACACTCCTTATTTACATTCTAGAAATAGGTCATACAAAATAGCCTATATAAACTTGTGAAAAACTCACCTTCCAATGGTATTGTTATCATTGAAATAATTCGAATCTTTTGCTATGTGATATGGCTTTCTGTTTCTTTTGTGACAATATCGGTCAGTTGCGCATGATCACATTTGGTTAAATGATCTCCTGTATGTCTTCCGTTTCAACACTAAGTACTGGAATCATGACAGGGTTGTTTGGCTTTACCAGGAAATGCACCCCTGCTAAATGCACCCTTGTTACTCTTAACAGTCTCCTCAATACTTAGTTCTAAACATTTGGTGACGAACATCAGAATGTGTATCGGGTGTATTTCAAGGCAGGCCTTGTTTTCAATTGGATGTAAATGCAATGCACCCCTGCTAACTGGTATGTTCAGTACCCCAGCGATCAGGTCCAGATCCTCACCAGACAGGTGAGCTTCTTCATCCTATAAGGACAGATAATACACCTGAGATTGTTTGGTTGGTGTGTCCGCCATTTTCAGACATCTAACAAGGTTACATATTCTAACGACAACTACTGGGTCCAGATGTGGAAAAAGATTTTTTCGAAAATGTTTTGTTAAGCATACTGATTTCTCTTTTTCTTGTAAAAGATCAGATGTGTCTGTTTTATGACCTTTGAATTCCAAATAAAATATATCCTTTATTGTACTCATTTTACTGACTATGTCTGACAAAGAGACACCCACAATATGTGTTGGTCTGTAATCAGATATGTCCTAAACCCGTGAAGATAATTCTTCCCATCATTGAAGGACATTTTCGACGCTCCAGTTTGACCCTGTTCGTGACGTCATCATATCGTTTATTCTACTGAGGATGAGGACGACGGAAACGCAAATCAGGACAGATTTCTGAAGATACAGGACAATAGGACGATGCTGCTTCATATTACAAATATAATTGATATACAACATGTGAACAAACCCATTTCGCTTGTTTGCAACCGGGAGCGCAAAACTGGAGATTTACGGTACTGGATGCTGCGTTATGGTTGGACCAAACTGCCTTTTAGCCTATTTGGCCTACATTTGATGGACCACATTAACTGTTTGAAAACTTCAGTATTAATATACTATTTACTTTTATCAACTGTAAGTGTAGACCGTGGGATAAGGTTAGCAGGCGCTTGCTGGCCTGAAATGCGTTGGTTTTATGGATGCATCAGACATCTTTAGTTAGCGACACTATTAAAGTCGGAATGTGAGAGTGTTCTAGATTAGACTGAAAACCAAGAGCTTCTTGCATGACAGCTAGATCTGTGGACGGACGAGTCCCGGCCCTGGTGAAACTGTATCGGTATGCCTGAGCGCTTAATGGCTATATTGAGGCAGGTTCTGAAAGAGCCTTTAACAGTAATAATATCCAAAGATTGGGTCAAAGGTTAAATATGACAAAGTTAATCAATCGGTTCATTCATTGGGATTGCCGATGTTCACGGTATGGATGGTAGATGTGTGTTTAGGATTGGCTCTCTTCGTGTTCACAGCGGACCTTGATTTAAGATGTACAATTAAGGCACGCGGTGAATGCCAGGAGCGCGCAGTCCCCTGACCTCGCGCAGCCCCGTGACCTCGCGCAGTCCCCTGACGTCGCGCAGTCCCCTTGACCTCGCGCAGTACACAGTGGCTTTGGAACATTGTTCTTCACTTTGTTCTAAAATTTAAGTGACACTTTATCATTGTAAAATAATTGCCCCAGAAATGAATAAAACCATGTATGAACATGTATTTGATATTTCCTCTACTGCTCGGGATGAGGTAGTCCGAGATTTCGTGGTTTAGTCGTGTTAACAAGATTGTCTTTTTAAGAACGCTGTCATTCCAGAGTTTCAATATATGGATTATATTGGTTTTAGGAATTACCTCAGGACAAGTTAAAATAAGCTTGGTTCACTTGGTTACCAAAACTAGTAAAAATGGTTCTTGTTGGTACATTGCATATATGATACATTTCTCAAGGGTACAGACGTTTTAAATGTGTAATGATAAATCCATTATGAAATAATGTAATGACAATGATGCACATTCTAGAGAAACACCCACATCAGATTACGTGTGATGGGTGTTCAGTTCAATCATGGTATTTAGCTGCCACACACAATGATTCAAAGCAAATAAGAAGAAAACACAAATAACAGATAGTATACCTTTAATAATGACCATGATCAAATCTAAGAATGTGATAGTGACCTTTGATACAATGCATATTTAATTCAGGGGTGACTTAAACTTTAGTTTTCATATATTCTCATGACTCATTTCATTTCTGATTACCTTTATAAATCTGGTTTCCTTACTAACCACACACCCTCCTATCTTTCGCTCTTGCATACAGACACACACACACAGTACAGCAAGCAGGTCCATAATGAAAAGTCACACACAGATACCATAAAGAACACTCTCTGGGTTTTCATACAATTGACAATAAATCATTAATCTTAAGGTTAAAATCGGAGGTGTTCTCAGTTAGCAATGCCAGTACATTAAAGCTTAAGGTCTCTGAGGATGATGTTGAAGGGTTATATCGACAAAATATCAACGTTTTAATTCTGTTAAGAAAGAACTATAGGAAAAGAAATGGAGACGGGCCTAGCTTGATTGGAAAAGCAGTACGTGCTACATCGTCCCCAAATGACTGAGATGGGGACCCTGTTGGAATGGTGGGGGACCAGAGGACCATAACTACTGTGAGAGCAAAATTAACAAGGAAAAACAGACACTTCAAAGTTATCCTTTTGTCTGTCTTGAATCTGAACACAAAATAATTGGTTTAGTACTTCAACAAGAGAGGGACCTCCTATATGAGTGCATGTTCTCCAGACAATATCATTTCCCTGAATGCTATTTCAACCCTTTAGATACAGTACAACATCTGAGGTTCATTGACACGGTTGCTAAAAAGAAAAGGGTAAGGTTCCACTCAAACCAAACGTATTTTACCATATTTGCGTTGACACAACAGTGAGCGATAACATAACATTTTTCCAAACGTAAAATGTTCCACCCCTCCCCCAATGTATTTCTAATGACACAACCACATGATGCATTCTAGGGGTTTGCAGAAACGTGTTTAGCACAATCAGCTCTTCCAAGTCACAAGATCACCCTCACATGGACAAACATGGTATAGTAGAAGTCTGTTGATAATGCGAAACAAAACTGGCCACATAGTTAGCAGACGCTTGTCAAAGTTCAGTGATGTGTTCTCTCCAATACAAGCACTGAACATGTCTTCAACACACGCCAACTGGAGTTGAACAGTCACTGAATATCAGCAGCATGTTGATAAGATTTTCCAAAAAGTACAGTCATTGTTAAATCATAAGAGTGTAAAGATGGGGGTAGCAAATGAAAACCTGAAAAGCAACAACAAATTTAAGAAATCATGATTAACCAGAAGGAAACGAAACGATTGTAAATATTAGCCTGGTGAAGATGACCATATCCCTGCACGCTGCGTTTTGATGCGGTTCCAAGTGTAAAGTGGGCCTTTGTCATCAAAATTAAATAGAAAAACATTAGTTTCCAATTTGTGTACTGTCCTTTATCAATTCTGCATTTCAGCATGTCTATTCCAGAACCACTGCTGACCGAGCTGTAGAGTAGTTCTCTACTGTTTACTCCGATTCTGGCGATCCTAGTTAGAAAGAGAAAGAGGACATAAGTTATGGACGATCCGATCCCCACCTCAGATGAGCTGCATTGTTGATTTTAGGCACAACTGAAGTGAATTACTTGGTCAAGACGAGACCGGCTCTGTATGGGGGCCGGTTCATAAGTCTGTTGGAGGAGGAGTCACATGAGAATCATGGTCATTTTCATGGAATTATCGATTTTAATGCTCAATTTTCCCATGCATATCAACGGAAAAACAATAACAATGATGTTCATCAACAATCTTGAAACGAGCCTCAGATCGTTACCTTTCTCACCACCTCCTCCTCCTCCTGCCTTTTCTCATAATGAGTGAAGTCATCGAAGATGGAGGTGGTGTGTTTGTAGCTGGTGATGATCTTCAGCACCTGCTTGGCCTTCTCCAGAGGGACCTCCTGAGTGTCACGTGAGTTGGTCACCGGCTTGTTGTCGTTGTTCTCCAAGCGGATGTGGCGTAGCTGGCTGTTGGGCACATCCTTGACGAACAGCCAGTCCACATCAAACTTACCCTTCCACTTGTCCTGTGCCCAAACCCCAGCACTGGTGCCGTAGTCCACAGGCGAGCGCATCTCCGCCACGCCACAGAAGTGGCCACTGCCGTTGACACTGTAGAGCAGGTAGACAGGGCCTTTGCCGTTCATGGTCCGGAAGGCTCCGTCCAGGCGCTTGTTGCCGTGCTCCGTGCTGCACCAGATGGAATACTTGATGGAGCGGTGGATGTCGTCTTCAGAGTAGCTTTTGATGATGAACACGCGGCCATTTTTCAGGTTCCACTCGAACTCCTTGGGGTTGTAGCTGTGTGCAGCCCGCAGCTTCTCCAGCACAGGATGAGACTCCCCTCCGGGCCCCAGCCCTGCGGACCCTGGAGGGCCACCGTTCCCACTACCTCCCATGCCCATCAATACACTACTGTCCATACTGGGCACTCCTTGACCGTAACCAAGGTTACGGTTGCGCGGGGCAACCCAGCGGGCTTGGGGGGGTGGGGGCTGGCTGTGGTTCTGGTAGGGCTGGGGAGGGTGTGGGTGGTGCTGGTGGTGGGGAGGCTGGTGCTGTAAGGTCATAGGCTGCATCTGCTGCTGCACCAGGGACTGGGGCAGGGGCTGCTGCATGGGAGGCTGCTGCATGGGAGGCTGCTGCATGGGAGGCTGCTGCATGGAGGGCTGCTGCATGGCATGAGCATGGGGCAAAAGTGGCTGCTGCTGCTGTAAAGGGGCTGTGGCCACCTTAGTCACAGGCCCCTTGTTGTCCCAGGTGCCAATGTCCATGTTGTGTTTAATGGGAGGTGGTGGCAGAGCTCCCCCAGGTATGAGCATACCTGGCTTCACCTTGGCTTTCAGCTGCTGGGGCTTGGCCGGCTTGCTTGCTATAGCAGCCCAGGAGGTGGGCTTGGGTGGGGGCATGCCCATGGGCGAGCCCCCATTCCCTGCTGCCGTCACCGCCGGTCCACCTATCACAGAGCCGACAGCCTTGACCCCTGAACCCTGTCCAGTGACATCTCCACCAATCTTCAGGCCCACCATGCCCTGCTCCAGGCTGTTCATGCCAGGAGCCTTGTTGAGGGTGTCACTGTGGAAGCCAGTCTGGCCATCAGGGACCAGGGTGCCCCCCAGGGAGCTAGGAGGGTAGCTGTAGCTGCCCCCATAGGCTGAGCTCTGAGTCTGCTGGCCCTGGGAGCCACTGGTGCCCCAGGTAGAGAAGGCTGGGTTCTCTGGGAAAAAGTTAAACCTGTGAGGGTAGATGCTGTTGCCGAGCCCCCCTGGTTGACCAAACACAGTGTCAGGCATGAAGTGGTGGTCTCCATTGCTTAAGGGTCCGTAAGGGGTGAGGTAGGGGATTGGAGGGTCTCCGCCGGTGGACCAGGGGGCCTCGCTGAGGGGGTAAGGAAACCCAATGGAGGGGGCGTAATAGCTGGACAGATAGGGATCTGTCATTGACTGGTAGCTGTTGTTCTGAAACATAGGAAATAGTAGCCATTTTTTATGTTGTCCAAAGACAATATTATTTATTAACTTTTGACACAAGACTATAACAACGTTAAGATGATCGATCTTCACAAACAATGTAAATAGAAAGATGACAACAGCAGTCAAAACATGACACTGTGACAATATAGCCACATTTGACATATTGTATGATCTGTATGAATATAAGACATTATATAGCTGCAGATTCCAGCTCTAATCGGTCATCTTTGTCATATTGGCAAAGACCCTATTTGTCATCCATACTGATGCTACAGTAGTTCACACAAACCTACCTGAGTTGACTGGCTGGTAAGGTACGGTTCAAAGTCATTGTCGTGGACATTTTCCTTCTGATGCAGCGAACCATTTTGCACTGAATCCCAAAAAAACAAGAGCTAGTTAGGACAGAGCATAAACAGAAGGAAGAAAACTGCACTGAAAACTCTATTTAGGGTTACAGGTCAATCGGATCTGAGCTTGCAGTGGGAGGTAAGAACCGTGCAATGTGTGATTAAGAATGGGAGACTTGAGTCAGATCCTTCAAATGATCTGTGAACATCATAATAACACGCCAGACTGACAACCAGCTGGCCTCTGCTGCCACAGTCCAGACCTTCGAGTGAATCAGACCGTGACCTGCCACTTCCAGCACATTCCATCTGGCTCAGTGTTTGTGTGTCAGTGTGTTCCTGCTTGGATATTCTGGCGCCCAAACGGCCTCCCAAACCGTCTGACACACAGTTAAGAAGCTAGTCACAACATCATCAGCAACACCAATCAACGTCACAGATGTGAATAACCAGACACGTGACAGTGAATAACCAGACTCTGTAGCCTTGACTCCAAGGACAGATGATCAGCACATACTCTAACCACCAGTAAGCTTTTATCCAAGGAAACATTTGTGCAAATGAAGTGTGCTTGCATACCTATTGATTGTAACTCATTTGCACATCAAATAGTCAAGCAGCAACTGGCAGAACATACATAGGTATATGGAGGGTTATAACCAGGGGAAGATCCTTAATGTTATGGAGTTAATTTAGCTGAACACTGAGCTGCTCACGTGATTGCGAAATAGTAGCTACACTGGAATAATGTAGCTAGCTAGCTCACATATGGCTACAACTTATCATCTGCATGTAAAGACTCACCTTTAGATGCTCCTTTTGATCTCTGCATTCCAGGGGAACCAAGGACAAAGAAAATAAAAAGAGCATTTAGTTTAACCAGAACTAATAGCTCGACTGTGTTACTATCTGCTCACTTCAAGATAGCTAGCAGACTGGCAGTGCATGTTAAGATAGCAAGCAAGGAGTTCATGTTACAATCTAGTTTACTAACAGTTAATACAGTTTACTGCTGATGGATATAGATACTGCAGCTAGCTAACTGTCAAGTTACTGCTTTAAGACATCTAGCTACACGTCTAGTTATTCATTATTATATATATAATAATGAATATGTATAGATAGATAGATATTACAATATGCCTTTAAGTATTTATTTAGGGTAAATAGCTGGCATTGCTAGCTTGCTTTCCTGGCCTATAACAAACCTAAATGGAACTTATCTCTAAATAACTTTGTAAGTCTGAAGACATTTGAAGGTCCAGCTTGCAAGATTCAAGAGTTTCTTAGTGTTGCTTCCTAGCTAGCTGGTTAACAGAGCAGCTACAGAGCTAGCCGCTAGCTGACCAGGCTGGTTAACAGAGCAGCTACAGAGCTAGCAGCTAGCTGACCAGGCTAGTTAACAGAGCAGCTACAGAGCTAGCAGCTAGCTGACCAGGCTAGTTAACAGAGCAGCTACAGAGCTAGCAGCAGCTGGTCAGGCTGGTAAACAGAGCAGCTACAGAGCTAGCAGCTAGCTAACCAGACAGGCTGGTTAACAGAGCAGCTACAGAGCTAGCAGGTAGCTGACCAGGCTGGTTAACAGAGCAGCTACAGAGCTAGCAGCTAGCTGACCAGGCTGGTTAACAGAGCAGCTACAGAGCTAGCAGCTAGCTGACCAGACAGGCTGGTTAACAGAGCAGCTACAGAGCTAGCAGCTAGCTGACCAGACAGGCTGGTTAACAGAGCAGCTACAGAGCTAGCAGCTAGCTGACCAGACAGGCTGGTTAACAGAGCAGCTACAGAGCTAGCAGCTAGCTGACCAGGCTTGTTAACAGAGCAGCTACAGAGCTAGCAGCTAGCTGACCAGGCTGGTTAACAGAGCAGCTACAGAGCTAGCAGCTAGCTGACCAGGCTGGTTAACAGAGCAGCTACAGAGCTAGCAGCTAGATGACCAGGCTAGTTAACAGAGCAGCTACAGAGCTAGCAGCTAGCTGACCAGGCTATTTAACAGAGCAGCTACAGAGCTAGCAGCAGCTGGTCAGGCTGGTTAACAGAGCAGCTACAAAGCTAGCAGCTAGCTGACCAGACAGGCTGGTTAACAGAGCAGCTACAGAGCTAGCAGCTAGCTGACCAGGCTGGCTAACAGCAGCTACAGAGCTAGCAGCTAGCTGACCAGACAGGCTGCTTAATAACAGAGCAGCTACAGAGCTAGCAGCTAGCTGACCAGACAGGCTGCTTAATAACAGAGCAGCTACAGAGCTAGCAGCTAGCTGGTCAGGTTGGTAAACAGAGCTAGCAGCTAGCTGGCTGCTGCCAGGCACAAGAACAACATGTCTTCTCTTTAATACCTGAGGGTCAATACTCGTGGCAGACATAATTCATCAAGCAGTTCTTAGGAGTGTCACTGGATCCTTGGCAGGTCACTGGATCTAAAGTCGTGTTTCTGTAGCTGGTTCACTGGTCAGTTAGCCGGCTGTGCTACTAGTTTAGCTCAGTGTTTTTCCACTGTCTGTGACTTAGCTTCGTGTTCCAGTCCCAAGACACACACTTCCACAGATAAAGTCACAGTCAGGTTGGTTTTGGATTAAATGTCCGGAACAAATAAATCCGTAAAAATGTCCCCTAAATGTCCACCTAAATGTACTTTTTTTGGACCATGTACAGTAGCTAGCTCGGTAACGGCTTTTCCCACAGTCTTCTGCTTGTCCTTTTGAGCCCAGAGATCATCCGGGATCTCTAACCAAGTCTGATCATTACATAAAAAAAGAGAAAAAGAAAGAAAAAATAAGAAGTAAGGAAGTTGAATAGAAGTTCGGGGCACCATCAGATTACATGATCTATAAACTCTTCATGTGAGATGCTACATCTAATGTAAATATAGGAATATAGTCTATTAAACAGTTATAATATAGGACATGCATGTTATGGACAGGACTGTAACTTCGCCTATACTCTACTTAAACTAGCCAAAGATGTAGGTAGACCTTGAATATATTATCTATTTTGTAACAGGCAGACCTGGGCCATTCCAAATATTGTTATTGACCTGAAATTAATAATTCAAGCATTTGTCTTTGTAAGTATAGTCTAGGTCTATACTTACTTCTAGGCCTAAAACACAATATTTGTTATGGTAGTAGTTTATTTAATTTAAGTCTTTGGGGGTGGCTTTGTTGCATTTCGGATAGAGATAGGATTAATATCCAAACTGCAGCCTAGATAATACTAAGATACAGACACACACAGGGACATGCCTTACAAATGTCATTCAATAGGATCACACTAGGTGAAATTCTGGATTTAGTCAATGACTTTTCTGGAACACTGCCTGATATAGGCTATTGCGCAAGCCGTTCCCACAGCGGAATGAATATATTTTCCAGTGGGACGACCGCGCTCCCACCGGGTCAGTCCACTATGGACCGTATAAGGGATGGCTGGCAAAGGACCGAAGGAGAAAGACGAAAACATCACAAGTGTCAGAATGACGGCGGACAGAAGTGCGATGCTTCATATTCTGGACGAGCCCCGGATGTGCGCAGAGGAGGACAGACTTCGAACTTTCCAAAACTGGCCTGTTGGAGCACCAGTTACCTCTGGTGACCTTGCTAAAGAGGGTTTCTTTTTCTCAGGATCCGGGGATAAGGTTCAATGTTTCTGCTGTGGTGGCATTCTAAGGTATTGGGTTTCTGGGGACAGTCCACTTGTTGAGCACAAGAGGCACTTCCCAACCTGTAGTTTTGTGTTGGGGAGAGCCGTGGGTAATATTCCACTATACGTTGCGCCCGGGTCCTCGGACTCGGTTGATGGTCAGTTGTTGAGCCAGCTTCAAAGGATGACCGTGGATGACCAAGGAACGGCCGGACAGCCTGTGTACCCTGAGATGGAAGGTGAAGATTCCAGACTGACCACCTATCACAACTGGCCCACAGGTGCCTCGGTCCAACCAGGCATTCTTGCAAGAGCAGGGTTTTTCTATACAGGTGCGTATCAGGTGATGATGTTTTGATGGTAGAGTGTTGTTGAATTCCAATGCATCCGTGCATATCAGTCAGTTCGATTGTTGCCAGCTTCATCCTTAACGGCTCCAGGCTTTCAACAATGTCCTTAGTTAGATATCAGTGACAAACCCTGCAAATGATCTATTGAGTATTGAAACTAGCCCAGCAGGAGCTGTGGTCACTGCTAGAGAAGCCCTTTTGTGAGCCAGTTCACTGGACAATAGTACCGCTGACTCATGGTTGTGGACAGAATAAACTGGACAGAGCGAGGACTGCATAAATGAAATGGCGTCACCAACATAGCATGACCTTCATGTTTAAAGTCGACCATACAGACACGAGAAATGGAGGGAGACACTCTCTTACACGCTGGTCCTAATGCTGTGTGTGTCTGAATACACACATATCATTCAGGCTAGCCAGTGATGTTCAGATTAAGATTCAACGTAATTGTCGTTACGTACAGGTACAAGGTAACACAATCATGTTGTTGCCCTGAGCTGTGTTGTGATGCTTCTGTTCCCTTCCTCCAGGTCATGGTGACAATGTCAAATGCTTCTACTGTGATGGAGGGCTGAGGAACTGGGAGCCAGGGGACGACCCCTGGCAGGAACATGCCAAGTGGTTCCCACGGTAATGCAACATCAATAACACTGTATCGTCATGACGTCATCCTGTAGAAGGGTCAGATGAACTAAGGCTAATATAGCTGCTGTCTTTCTCAGGTGTGAGTTTCTGATACAGACCAGAGGGCGGGACTATGTCAGTAACATTCAGGACACCCACTTCCACATCGGTGAAACCGTGGTAAGCATAGACATTAGAAATGCATGTACTTTATACACGTCTATGGTGGTAAGCCCCAGCATGCTTCTCCCATCCTGCTGTGGTCCCAGGCTGGTGACTCACTGTTGTCAGGGAAAATAGGCCTCCATCTTTATCAAGATAAAGCCCCTCTACTAGATGAACTCACTTTATTCTGTGATAGATTATGGTTTCATTTAGATTTCCTCCCCCCCCCCCCCCCCCCCCCCTCCAGGGTGGATCTCAGATGCCCATAGCCAGAGAGATCACCTCAGGAAACGGTAAGTCTAATGGCAGTGAATAGACTAATACCAGACTGAATCTTCACAGTCAGTGTATTTGGTCATGCCTGTTCAAGCTGGAGATTAATTTTGTAGAGTCAAGAATTTGACAGACACAGGAAATAGTCAGCATTAAGATTCACTTAAATTTTTTTTACATTCTATTCCTGCCTTAATGAAACCACTGAATGATCTTCTACCATGCTGACCTGTCCACTCCAAACACAATAAAGATGGATTGTCAGGGAATATAATACTTTGGTGCTCTCTTTTTCAAAGGGGCACTTAATCATGGAGGGTGTTTATATGATGAGGACAAATCACAAATACTGCCTGTTTCAGCGGAATCTACTGAAAGACAAATCGCTCTCTCCTCAGGGCTTTGACCTGTGGGTTGGAAAAGTCTTGAACAGCCAATTTGTGGAGGCTTTAGTCTCTGGGGACCCCTTTAACATGAAACACAATGTGGCATCATTCTTGTTGAAGTGTCCTATGCTTTCTGTTGGCTCTGTGTCAGATGTGGGAGGCCTGGGCGCTACATCGGCCATGCTGTCCCCTGTAGTTCAGACGGTGTTGGGGATGGGCTTTGAGGCCAGCGTGGTGGAGAGCTTGGTCCAGACCAAGTACCTACTGACCGGGCAGCACTACATCTCTGTGTCTGAGCTGGTCACTGATGTCCTGCAGGCAGAAGACGAGGACAGGCGCAGAGGACCGCAGAGCACAGGTTTGATGAACCACAACCACTTCAGTGAACCACTACGCTTACTGAGTGTTTCTATTCTGCGTGTTTCACATCTGCTTAGTGTAAATAGGATGAAGTCCTCAGAGAGAGGTATGGATTGCAAGTTGTGTTCTAGCTACGATGTTCCACATATTGTTTCCTGTTCCACCCAGAGCCGGAGGTTGGACAGGGACCCAGCACAGGAGGCGGGAGGGTGCAGACACTGGTCAGGGAGAAAGGTCAGAACTCACACACACACACATACACACACACGCCTTTATTCTCCTGTCCAGTCTGTGTCTATCCCAAGGTGGAGTAGTTTACCTAGTTAGTGTGTGGTTCTGTGTCTGTGTGGTTCTGTGTGTGTGTGTGGTTCTGCGTGCGTGTGTGTGGTTCTGTGCGTGCGTGTAGCAGTGAGGGACACTGGACCAGAGGAGCTTCTGCGTCAGCTTCAGGAGGAGCGTACCTGCAAGGTGTGTATGGACAAGCTGGTGTCCATCGTCTTCATCCCCTGTGGGCACCTGGTGGTGTGTAGTGACTGTGCCACCAGCCTGAGGCACTGCCCCATCTGCAGAGCCGTCATCAGGGGCAGCGTTCGGGCTTTCATGTCCTGAGACCCACGACTCTGGATCAACGACTAGCATGTGCGTATTCTGTCAACCACATCATTTCCACAGTCTGGGGGGGGGGGGGGGGTCTGTTTTAAATGTTGAAACATTTAGGAGAAATAAAAGCTTAGGACGAAGTTGTATAGAGGGCTGCTTTAAATACATATTTTAAAATATAAAAAAAACTTTTGTAGTAAACAGTGTAAGTTATAGTCAGATATTACCTGAAGACAACATCTACTTCTCTTTGCTGATTATCTTTTCCGATGACTAACAGGAGAAAACAGCAGCCCTGCTAACCAGTCATCTGTGACCTCATTACAAGACACATCAGAGGAAAACCCCGTACATTCGCATCTAACCTAAATCAATCTGCTGCTGAGCTTCCTTCACAACACCAACGCAATTCTGTTAAGATGTCTGTTTGATTTCAGGTGACGTGAACAATAAACATGTGCAGAGTGTGAATATGGAGTGTCCTTACTAACATCCATGCACACGCTTGCAGAGTATGATTCATTCGCATAAAATACACACACCACATTCCTTCTACGAACCAAACAAAGACATTAAAAGTACACATTTCTTTTATTCAATAACAAACAACTATTTACATGAACACAAATCACTGTTTTGGCCAAATATGATAACACCACTGGAACACAGGGACCTGAGACTATAGAGTACATTAAACAAACTGACTGGTCTACAAATGAGGACAGTATTTTCAGTTCTACTCTGCCACCATGTCAGCTACACTGTAGCTGCTGCACTCTGATTGGATCAGCTGGGTTCCAAGTCAACCTGTGTTGATGCATCAGACTGTTCAAGGATCTCCAACATTTGGCAACATGATGAATCTAGTTTGCTACTTAGAACCATGGCCACAAACCATTCAAATATTGATAGGCGTATTAGTTGTCGCAACATTAATATTGCACATTTAAATAAGACCTACAGTTGTCTGCCAGTTAACTAAAATATATGTACATTGCAATGCGTTTAACATTTGTGTTTGAGCCCAAGTCAAACTTCACAGTGACAATAATCCACCATAAAAACGTCAAATAAGCAAGTTGGGATGCATCGATGATTTTTCTAAATGTTAGTCTAGACGAGATGTTTCAGCAGTGAACTCTGAAGCCGACCTTCACACCTGGATGTTTACTGCAGGTGTCCTTTGATGTAGTGACGCTTTGATTTAAAAGGCTGAACGCTGCATTCATATCACAGCAGAAACACTGCACCGTCAACTTAAATCCAGGGTTTGAACTAAATAGATGGAGAGGAAGCCATATGTGTGTCTGAATGGTATCAGAAGGCTTGAGTGGGTCTGAAGCCCAGACACATGCAAACACATTAAGACTGCAGAGGACCAGCCAATCATCAGCACACCTAACAAACAGAACTGTCCACTGGCTGACTGCTTATATAGAAAAATCCTAAACAAATATGTATGGTCAGACTATAAAGAAAAGATTACATTTTCATAAAAGAAGACAGTAGCCTTTTTAACGTCACATCATCAAACTGAGCACCAGGGGGCAGTAGTGACTTACACACGCAGTAAGGCAAAAAGGGACAGTCAAGTGTTTGGACAAGTTATTGGTTAGACCACTGGCAGCTTGTCACTGATTGGTCAATACATCCAAAACGCTTTGATATGCAGCAGATCTTCCAGCTACATTAAAACACGTCCCCATCCATGTTTTGTGACTTGCATTTATAAGTTATGTCTGTGTATACGCACACATTGTATCATATAAAACCTCTAAAAACATGCGTAATAAGGAGGCAAATCAACCATAAAGAAATGTTTCTTTTTGTTTATCGTATTTGTTGGTTCTGCTATACTTGTGCTACTTTTACACAGACATACAATTAACACTAATTTACACTCAATTAAATGTATTTGTGTGCAATATGGATGGTAGCTACACATAATCAGATCACATGGGTTTGTAAAGGAAAAAGAAAAGTTGGTCTGGGTAGTTCTTATAATCTAGCCAGGTTCCCAGGGCCAAAACAATCATCCACCAGCCAAATCATACAGGAACATACACAGAAACATAGCATACTAAATCAACATGTGGATCCCAAATCCATCAACTCTTAATGATACAAATACTGCTTCTGGTATGGATAATTTAGTCACGGCAGGTCAATAAACTTTAAAGTGAGACTTGCGCCTGCTACTGTTACACACGAACTCTCTAAAACTTGCTTATTCCTGATGGTTAGTTTGCAGTCATTTATAACAAGGTTCTATTTTTGACAGCGGACAAACACAAACAAACTCCTCCCTTCTCTTCCTGGCTGGTGTGTTACTGTGTGTAGCTCAGAGTGTAAAGTAAACAGCCAGTCAGCGCACAAAAGGCTCCTTCCACAGGCTGCAAACCAGCCTGACAGTGAGCATCCGAAACCAACACTAACAAGCTGAAGCCAGGCCAGCAGCCTGGAGCATCTCAGTCCAGCAGTGCTGAGCTGGACACAGTTACCACCTTCTAACAGTCGAATGGATTACCAGGTCCCTGTCTGATAACATGTGTAACGCAGGGGAAAGAACATATGCATTCATTCTAATAAAACAACACGTCATTATTACACTGTGGTTAAATCCCCTCGTCCCCTCCCCATGTTCCCATTGAATACAGAGGAACAGGGTTCTCCCAGCAGCAAGTGGAACCCGCTAGAGGCCCTGAAGAGATGAAGTGAAGGAATGGAGGAATGTGTGGGGTTCCCTGGTCTCCAGGATCGGGTCAGAGCAGCTGTTTGGCGTCCATGAGAACCTGCTGTGTCAGCTCTCTTCTGGACACGCCCTCATTTACGTAGACCTGAGGGGTTCACAGAGTGAAGAGGGGGAGTCACAAGTTAGTAACACACACACACACACACACACACACACACACCCCCCAAAGGATCTCACTTGAAATTAAACTGTCAAGAAAGACATCCTGCTAATAATTTATTCACACCCATTATAGCATAAAGAAATATGAACATGCCAGTACTGCACATTCAAATTAAGTTTTAATAGACTGTTTTATTACACAGTCGTTAATACAGAATTCTTTTCAGGCATAATTGTGTGGAAATGTTACAATACCTGCTGTTTATCCCTGCAGGAAGTCCGCATGCACACAAAAACACACCGCATGCCAACACACATACGCACGCGCACACACACACAGACAAACACAGACACACACAGACACAGCAATAAAAAGTCTCTGCCTTTGTAATATTGATGTGTTGATCTATCCTAATACATGAATAGATATTAACTAGAATGGAGAACCGGCCCTGACCTGCCTTCTCCCATCTGCAGAGACCCCCATGGAGCCCCTCATCCACACCCACCACCCCATGGAGCCCCTCATCCACACCCACCACCCCATGGAGCCCCTCACCCACACCCACCACCCCATGGAGCCCCTCATCCACACCCACCACCCCATGGAGCCCCTCACCCACACCCACCACCCCATGGAGCCCCTCATCCACACCCACCACCCCATGGAGCCCCTCATCCACACCCACCACCCCATGGAGCCCCTCATCCACACCCACCACCCCATGGAGCCCCTCACCCACCACCCCATGGAGCCCCTCACCCACACCCATCACCCCATGGACCCCCTCACCCACACCCACCACCCTCATGGACCCCCTCACCCACACCCACCACCCCATGGAGCCCCTCATCCACACCCACCACCCCATGGAGCCCCTCATCCACACCCACCACTCCATGGAGCCCCTCACCCACATCCACCACCCCATGGAGCCCCTCATCCACACCCACCACCCCATGGAGCCCCTCACCCACACCCACCACCCCATGGAGCCCCTCATCCACACCCACCACCCCATGGAGCCCCTCACCCACCACCCCATGGAGCCCCTCACCCACACCCATCACCCCATGGACCCCCTCACCCACACCCACCACCCTCATGGACCCCCTCACCCACACCCACCACCCTCATGGACCCCCTCACCCACACCCACCACCCCATGGAGCCCCTCACCCACACCCACCACCCCATGGAGACCCTCACCCACACCCACCACCCCATGGAGACCCTCACCCACACCCACCACCCCATGGTGCCCCTTACCCACACCCATCACTAAGCACCGCCTTCGAAGGCTACAGTCCCAATGCCTGTTCGATGAGTAGCAATGAAATACCAACTCATTTAGCACTGGTAGAGGAGAGACGCCTAGCTCATCTGGTCATGAACATGGTGACAGTATGGCAGAAAACAGAAACACAATACAGAACACTGATTCATCTCTGATACGCTGCTGATGTATAAAGACATACTACACATCTACACTCCTATAGGCTCACTAACACAAACACATGGGGAATATAGAAGTACACACAAACACACACACACGTACTTACAGGTACATGGGCTTTAACAGGAGGTGGGATGGTTTCTCATTGACATGGTACAGAGGGAATGGGTCAAATCCCCCAATAAAATCAACTGAAAACAAAAGATTAAATGCAACAAAAATCAAACAGACAATGATAAACCAAAAAATGTATGTTTCCAAATTACTACACAAAACGTTATGGAAGAAACCAGAAGACAGTGAAGGACAAAGGAATTCAAATGAATGGTATGAGGTGCGAATTGGATACAGTTTTAAAACAAAGAGTGTACCCTTCCCCTCTCTCTTTTCCTCTCTCTCTCTCTCTCTCTCTCTCCCTCTCTCTCTCATCTCTTGGGGTGAAGTTGACTGATATAGAGTGCAGTGTCAGAGAGCAAGGGGACGAGGGGAAAGTCATGCAGCTGTCAAAATAAGCTCTTTATCGCCCCAAAACAGAGGGTGACCTCACTCAGCCACAGACCCAGGGCTGGACTGGCATGCTTATTTACTCTGTAAAGAGGGAGTGTAGAAGTGTGTGTCTGTGTTCGTGTGCAAGACAGACAAAGAGATAGTGAGAGAGAGAGAGAGACTGAGAGAGAAGGAAAGAGAGTATAACCAAGAAAACAGGGATTGTATGAGCTTGACATGCATGAGGTCAAGATACAGAGAGAGAGGGAGGTGTGGGATAGGGAGTGTGTCCCTTCTACTGACAAGGAGGTCAACCATGTCAGGTCAAAACCGCCAGAGCAAATAAAACACACACATTCATGAGATATGAGCCTCCAGTAAACACCAGCAGAAAGGCAGGCCCTTTAGAAGCCTGTGCGCTCACACACAGGTGCTCTATGCAAGCACATGACCACAAACTGCACGTCTGCACAGTAGAACTGCACAGTTCTGTATCAGGGATTTTTCTCATGACAGCCAGGGACCAGCTTCAGCACTGAAGGATCCAGTGAGCACATAATAATGAGAGGAACCTTCCTGATCTCCCACTAAGCACAGCAGCAAGACGGAGCCTTTGATAAATAACAGAGAAGAAACTAGAGATATGGAATAATATCCCAAGATCATTCTGGTTATATCCAGTAAAAAACACTGGAAAACAGCAAGATACTGAAACTTGAATTCATCAGCGAGGGCTTTCGTCTAGGGTGCAGTCATGAACTGCCTCATAAAACAACCAACAGTTGTTCAGCACCTCAACAAACAGCACATTTAAAACCGAGGAATGCATTTGGAGGTACATTCTAATCTGAATCACCCTTTAGCAGGACCTATGGTTATCTTAGACCTAAGCTAACTTATTACCTAAAGATCAATACTTTCAATATCATATCTTGTCCTGCGTTTGTGGAGTGTGGACCTGAGTAAAGGTCACAAAGCTTGACCTGGTCGTACATCAGAGGAAGTATAGCAGAAATGTCAGGTATGTAGGCCAGGGTACTTACAAAGAGATGATATTTAAATGTTTAGAGCAGGGGTGGGCAATCCTGGTCCTCGAGGGCCGCTATCCTGAAGGTTGTAGATGTTTTCATGCTCTAGCATACCTGATTCAAATCAACAGGTCGTTATCAAGCTCTGTGGAAGCCTGGTATTTATTATCAGGTGTGCTAGAGCAGGGAAAGACATAAAACCTTCAGGACAGTGGCCCTCGAGGACCAGGATTGCCCACCCCTGGTTTAGAGCTTAGTTCTACCTCAAGGGGCAATGTCTAACAGCTCAGGCCTGGAGGTTTAACCAACACAGGCATGACCCGTCCATCTTCCTGCCTGTAGAGTGAATCGCTGAGAAGAAAAGGAGGGAGGGAGGAATCGTCCGCTAGATCAAACACAGACCGGCAGACACACAGATAAAGAGAGAGGAAAATGGAAAACGAGGAACAGAGAGAAAGCATGAGCGATAGAGCGTGAGAACAAGTAAGAGAGGAGGAGGAGGAGAACAGCGAGCAGTAGATCAGCACCTTCAGACTGACGCGGCTCTGATAAGAGTGCAGATCCAGCCATGCTGTCGACCTCACACAGTGTGGCCTTACGATGACCGTCTGAGTGCTGAGAGACTTGGCTCTGGATCTGACGCTCTGGATCTGACGCTCTACCACTCACATCCCTGACGAACACACCAACACACTCCTCTGAACCGGGCCACGCCTGGTAATAAGCGTACCCCTATGGGATATTGAAAGTGTGCCCCTATGCTTTTCTTCTGAATTATTATCTGCATACAGGGAACCACACACATCATCATGTCTATGAATCTGTCTCTTATTACAGATGTGTGGGGGTCTGTGTGTGTCTGTGTGTGGCACCAGCCCTCATCCCTCCACATATATAGGCCCTGTTATCTCCTTCTGCTCTCATTAACACTGGTTCCAAGGGGATTTGTTGGCAACAGCGACTCAGCACCGAGAAGCGGCCTAATTAGCCGACATGCTAAGGCTAGCTTAAGCTAATGCTAGACGGCTAACTCTTTGACCCACTTTCCAAAGAGGATTTTCCCCATCGCTGGTTCTGCCAGAGTATCCTGCTAGCCCCGGATAACTTTGCCTAGTGAACACACAAATGCCTTCTTACACACGCATGCCAGAAAATCACAATGGAATGGAAATGGAAATGGAAAGTTAGAAAACCAGATCTGTCTATATTCTCAACAAAGCTTTAACTCCAACAAGACCAAGCAGATGGGAGGTACCTGAGACCCAAGTTGAGCATTGAGTATTGACGTTTCAACAACTTCTTAAGCCTGTGTTCTGCTCTTCACTTTCCCCAACCGTCCCTGGAGGAGGGGATCCCTCACTGAATTGCTCCTTCCAAGGTTTCTTCCATTTTTTCTCCCTAGTGAGTTTTTCTGGGAGTTTTTCCTCGTCTTCCTTGAGGGTTTAGGTTGGTTGAGGGGCAGTTCTACGGGCGTATGTGAAGCCCTCTGTGACGTTGCTTGTAAAAAAGGTCGATACACAATAAATGTTGATTTGATGTGAGATGCCCCCTGTTGCACTGTTCCTGGAGCTACATGGCAGCGAGCCTGTGGATTGGGCGTGAGGTGTGTGCATACGTGTGTATTTAATTTCAGTATTCTTTAGGCATGTTCGACCGTCTTAATATAAACCATCTTAGAGCTCCGAGCATCGGTTCGTTCTCTCGTAAGAGTGGACTGAGAGAGAGAGGGAGGGATGAGGTGATGTGGTAGATAAAAGGCCAATGACCTGCTGCACACTGCACCCACCTTATTAAGTACAGGAGCGGGGGAGAGACAGAGGGGGGGAGAGAGACACAGAGAGAGAGAGACAGGGAGAGACAGAGAGGGAGAGAGAGGAAGAAAGAGAGATATATACATGGAAATACTTTCCAGACTAACAGAATAGTCTGCAGGAGTTAAGTCATAATCATCCTCATTTCATCTAGTAGCAGAGAAACGCTCAGTGGACACCAAGAGGAGAAAGTCGAGAGAAGGTAGAGGAGAAAAAAAAGAGAGGAAAAGTTTGGAGTGAGAGGATGGATGTTGATGAAGTCGGTGCTGGAGCCTTGCATACAAAATCTGCCACTTCAAATGAGTGTGGAAAATGAGACTGGCAAAGTGCTTTTGTGAGGGTGTGTCTGTGTGTGTGTGTAGTGTGAGAGAGAGAGAGAGAACACTCTCACACTTGCGCACACACACACACACATCCAAAAGCCTTATTACAATAACAAAGAGCTAGTGGGGGGGGAAGCTATGTAGCAGCATTTCAAATCGGGATGGGACTACTGAAAGAACTGAGAGAGAGAAAGAACTGTCTGAGCCTATAACCCGTCTCTTTTATTATGCAGCGCTGTTCCTGTTGTTGTCGTCGCTCTACTTTTTAAACTCTCCCCCTCCTCTGCATGTTTCCAGAGAGAGCGCGCCTGTCCCCAGCGCCCCGACACAAACATGCCGTCTGAACTGTCCGCAGGACGGACGGACAGCCCTCCCAGGTCACCGGCAACAAAGGAGAAAGGGAAACTGGGATGATGGAAAAAGTAAATTACCTTTTTGGATGCTAACTCCCCCCTGCCAAAATAGTGTTGACCTCTGGGGGTAACTTAGGGGTGATTAATTATGAAATGGTACAGGTCACAGCTGGGGAGGGGGTCTGGGGGCTGTGGTGAACACCCACAGACTCACTATTTACTCACTATTGAGGTACAGGTCTTCCTGTGGTGATTCCCTAGTGAATACAAACGCCTCTTATCTCTCTTGTCGACCAAACAGGCGTTGCCCGTTGAATATCTTGGAGAGAGAAACAGTTTTGTTGGTTGCGGTTGTGTGTGTGTCTGAGGGACTGTAACGCATGCCAGATATTTATGACTCGTATCGACCCTAGGACGAAACGCCTCCCGCAACCTGACTGGCTGACTCTCACCGTGACCTGTGACCTCGGAGCTGCGAGGTCACAGGTCACGCTGCCACCGTGCCGGAGCTTTCACTCAGATGTGCTCCTTTCCTTTCTTCTCCTCCCTCCCCTCTTCTCGTTTACACAGGGGGGGAAAAAAAACACACACAGTTTTGATCCTGTGTGGAGTTTAAAAACATACTGCTGCACACGTTCCCGCTGCTAAACAAGCTGTCCTCTACACACACACACTAGAACAGTGAAGCACAGGCACTTAGAGAACGATGCACAGGTTCAGCTGCGGAGCAGGGGAGGACAGATTGATAAGTGTGTGTGAACGGAGGTCAACAACTGAGCGTTTGTAGTGGGGGGGGGGGGGGGGGGGGGGGGGCTGTTAGACTGTGGGAGGGAGCAGTTTGGAGACACCATCATTCTCCCTCTATCACCCGAGCTGCCAAAGCACACCCTGACTAGAGACAGCTGAGGAACTAACAGGAGAAATGTGGAGACGGAGACACGGAAGCAGAGGATGGAATGGAATGGAGAGATGGGTGTGGAGGGTGAGACACAAGGCTCAGAGAGAGAGAGAGAGAGAGACCCCAGCTGGTGCGGGGGAGGGGGCAGGTGAGGAGACAGGCTGAAGGAGATTTAGCGCCTACCCTTCCTTCATCTCCCCTCTCTGGTCTCTCAGTTAGGAGAAGTGCACTTTAAGGTTAGGGTTTAGGTGAGCTCCAGTTGTGTGTGTGTGTGTGTGGTGGACGGGGTCGTTGTGGTACTCACAGCTGTCCTCTTCCTCAGTAATGGCGCTGACAACATAACAGGCGTACACAAAGCCCAGGAGCTGAAAACACAACAACAGACAGCTTGAGTCACAAACAGCCCTGTGTGTCTGTGTGTCCCTCAGAAGAACTAAGATGTTAGATTAGATTAGATTCAACTTTATTGTCATTACACAGGTACAAGTACAGGGTAACGAAATACAGTTAGCATCCAACCAGAAGTGCAAAACAGTTAATCCAACAGAATATAATAAATATGGGTATACTCAGAATATACATAGTATGAACAGTATAATCAGAATATACAGGGTATGAACATGAGCTGTATGGTACAATATACTACAATATACTACAGTATACGGTCTCCTATAGCAGAGGCTTTACGACGGCGTTAGCAGGAGTGACGAGATGTTCAAACGGTCCAGCATGGAACATGGAACAACAGCAGCGGTTTCATTGCAGAAGCACGCGGACTGCAGTTCGCAGTCCAAGTGGAGAGCAAGGGGGGGCTTTCAAACTGCCTCCCCCAGAGCAGGAGTACTGACCGGACATGAGTGTGTGTCTGTGTGTGTGTTTCGACACTGGCAGATGGCAGTCGTCAACTCGGACACACAACAAGACAGCGACTCCAGCCCTGGCACTCTGCCATGCCAATTACAGCAGCGCTGGGGCACACTGTCCTCTGGGCTCCCACAGTACCCTGGGAGGGAGCACGAGGCAGACAGGGAGCCTATTTGCGTGCGTCACTCATCGTTCCTTCGTAGATCGAGAGAGCAGCGATCTGGAATACTGGGTGCATTCTATCTTGTGTTTGTATCATGATCTGAACGGCAATACGTTGTTAAGAGAGAGGAATGCAAATATACCAAATGGTTTCCTTGAATGACCCTGTGTTTGGAAACCCTTAGACAGGGTCGAGTGTAAAGGACATGCTCCCTGATGCACCTTACTGGTCGTCTTAGTCCTGTTATTAGCGGTGGGGGGGGGGGGGGGGGGGGGGGGGGTGGGGGGGGGGGGGTGGGGTGGAGGTAGATCTACATGTGCATTAAGCTGGTGTGACACACAAGATGGGGTAAACAGCAGGGGGCCACAGACAGCTTTAGATCGTGTGTGTGTGTGTGTGTGTGTCTCCTTCGGTGTCGTTTGGGGGCCAGAGCCATCGCAGTGTCAACGGCAACATTTGTCTCACGGTCTCTTGCAGTGCGAAGTGAACTATTGCACCTTTGAGATCCGTGCTAATGAATTGTAACTTGATGAACTGAATTATCTTCCTCCCACAATGTTATGCTTCCTAATCTGACTACCTGCTATGTTTGGGGGCAAACTCGTTGTTATGATCAGTGACCGATGCTCTTTTGTAAAGCCTCTCTCTTGGAAGTCGCTTTGGATAAAAGCGTCAGCTGAACGAATCAACGTAAATGTCATGTAAATGAAGACAAAGACAATGAGCCTCTGCAAATGCCACCAATAAACCCATCTGAAGCTGAACTGCAGGTTACTGAGGATGTTCCAAACACAGAAGACACCTTGGAAGGTTCTAGAACAGCAATCCCCTTTAGGCTACACTTCCCCTCCTGAGTAAATACAGGGCCCTTTCTGTAAGTGTAAGTGACATGTTCACTCACATCCTCCCTATCTTGAAATAAACCCTTTGGAGCATCTCTCCCATCTCTCTCTGTCTCTCTGTCTCTCTGTCTCCCTCTCTCTCTCTGTCTCTCTATGTCTCTCTTTCTCTATCTGTCTGTCTCTCTGTCTGTCTGTCTCTCTG
This sequence comes from Protosalanx chinensis, assembly GCA_030340685.1. NCBI lineage: Eukaryota > Metazoa > Chordata > Actinopteri > Osmeriformes > Salangidae > Protosalanx > Protosalanx chinensis. The sequence goes on along the minus strand of CM059320.1, from coordinate 2,314,847 downwards.
TCTGTCTGTCTGTCTCTCTCTCTCTCCCCCTCTCTCTCACTCTGTCTCTCTCTCTCTCTGTCTCTCTATGTCTCTCTCTTTCTCTGTCTGTCTGTCTCTCTCTCTGTCTATCTCTCTGTCTGTCTCTCTGTCTGTCTCTCTGTCTCCCTCTCTCTCTCTATGTCTCTCTGTCTCCCTCTCTCTCTCTCTCTATGTCTCTCTGTCTCTCTCTCTAACTCTCTCTCTGTCTCTCTCCGTCTCTCTGTCTCCCCCTCTCTCTCTCTCTGTCTCTCTCTCTAACTCTCTCTCTATCTCTGTCTCTCTCTCTCTCTCTCTCTCCCTCTCTCTCTCTCTCTATGTCTCTCTGTCTCTCTCTCTAACTCTCTCTCTATCTCTGTCTCTCTCCGTCTCTCTGTCTCCCCCTCTCTCTCTCTCTGTCTCTCTCTCTAACTCTCTCTCTATCTCTGTCTCTCTCTCTCTCTCTCTCTCTCTCTCTGTCTCTCTCTCTATCTGACATGCTCGTCTGCAGCCGTCTCTTTAAGAATCTCTCCTCAGATGTGATGACTGTTCAAGCCAAATGGATGTCAGAATAATGAAGCCAATAAAAATGGCTGCCCTTGTCTCCTTGCCTTTCAGCTGTGACCCAAACCAGACTGGCATAACTAATTTCCCCTCTCGTCAATCACAGGTCACTACCTTTCTGTCTTTCTCCACAACCACTGTCTCTTTCCATCTTCCTCAAACCACCACACCCTCAGTACTGTAGGCTCCGCCCACACCCTCTCCCCTGGTGTCAGTCGGCTCCGCCCACACCCTCTCCCCTGGTGTCAGTAGGCTCCGCCCACAACCTCTCCCCTGGTGTCAGTAGGCTCCGCCCACACCCTCTCCCCTGGTGTCAGTAGGCTCCGCCCACACCCTCTCCCCTGGTGTCAGTAGGCTCCGCCCACAACCTCTCCCTTGGTGTCAGTAGGCTCCGCCCACACCCTCTCCCCTGGTGTCAGTAGGCTCCGCCCACACCCTCTCCCCTGGTGTCAGTAGGCTCCGCCCACACCCTCTCCCCTGGTGTCAGTAGGCTCCGCCCACACCCTCTCCCCTGGTGTCAGTAGGCTCCGCCCACACCCTCTCCCCTGGTGTCAGTAGGCTCCGCCCACACCCTCTCCCCTGGTGTCAGTAGGCTCCGCCCACACCCTCTCCCCTGGTGTCAGTAGGCTCCGCCCACACCCTCTCCCCTGGTGTCAGTAGGCTCCGCCCACACCCTCTCCCCTGGTGTCAGTAGGCTCCGCCCACACCCTCTCCCCTGGTGTCAGTAGGCTCCGCCCACACCCTCTCCCCTGGTGTCAGTAGGCTCCACCCACACCTCTCACTTCACTTCCTGTCTTTCTTTCCTTTCTTCTCTCTCACTTTAATGACAGACCAAATGGCGTTGTGCCACACACAACACACACACCCTCATGGACACACACACACAACACACACACCCTCATGGACACACACCCACACACACACACACAACACACACACATACAAACAACATACAGACCATCATGGACACACACACAACACACACACAACACACACACGCATACGTTTGTTGAGCAGAACCGCAGCTGCTAAACTGGGAAAGTTGTATTTGCATAGGCTAATGAAGGTTAGTCTTTAAACAGCCTATTTAAGGCCAGGTAGACAGAGTCATCACCAGCTCTAGAAGCCTCTGATACCGAGGGATGCAAAATCTCAACGCAACGACTCCCATGCTAACACACAACTGGTCAAATACACACTGGGGTCCAAACTTTAACATACTGAATAAATTGCAACTGTTGTATTACGGTACCAACTTATCTGTGTGTGTGTGTGTGTGCGTCCCTGTGCGTGTGTGAGAGGAGGTTTGTATTGATCTGCTGGATATTTAACACACTACACATTGAATTCAATGTCAGGAGAAAACAGCCTTAAGCTTTATAATAAAAGGGAATTCATCCGCAATGAGATTCATAGTGAAAGAAGACAAGGAGAAAGAGAGAGGAGGAAACAGGGAGTGGAGATGAGATGGGGAGGGAGGGAGAGAGGAATGAGATGGGGAGGTAGAGAGGGAGGGAGGAGATGGGGAGGTAGAGAGCGGTAGGGATGGAGGGAGGGAGGAGATGGGGAGGTAGAGAGCGGTAGGGAGGGAGGGAGGGAGGAGATGGGGAGGTAGGGAGCGGTAGGGATGGAGGGAGGGAGGAGATGGGGAGGTAGAGAGCGGTAGGGAGGGAGGGGTAGTATTCTCTTGCAGCTTAATTACCTGGCGCTGACTGCCTGGCAATGAGGCAGCTTCCCTGCAGAGTCCGAAAATGAGATCAGCCATGTTTGTGTGTATCTATATGTGTGTGTATCTATGTGTGTGTGTGTGTGTGTGTGAGCCATGTTTGATGACAGACAGAATATGATGAGGTGGGGGATACAGAGACTTCCTCCATCTGTTCATCTGCAACTCACACACACACACACACACACACACACGCCAACGCAGCACAAACACACGTATGCAAACATATGGATATGGATACACACGCACACATGCAAACACAAACGCACACACACGTATGCAAACATGTCAACGCGCACACACACACACACACGCACGCAGCGCACGCCTGGGTGGTTTCGTTTTGTCTGACTGCCTGGAGAGAAGGAGTCCAGGTCACACGAGACAGGAGGAGACACGACAGGATGGAGGGATGAGGGGAGGAGAGAGGACACAGTAGGCTCCGCCCACACCCTCTCCCCTGGTGTCAGTAGGCTCCGCCCACACCCTCTCCCCTGGTGTCAGTAGGCTCCGCCCACACCCTCTCCCCTGGTGTCAGTAGGCTCCGCCCACACCCTCTCCCCTGGTGTCAGTAGGCTCCGCCCACACCCTCTCCCCTGGTGTCAGTAGGCTCCACCCACACCCTCTCCCCTGGTGTCACACACACAGTTCCGCTCACACAAACAGTACACCGTTCATATGTACCCCTTCAACAGCATTTCCTTCCACTTGCTTTTATTGTGTTAAACAGAGCTTACTTTACAGAGCAATTAATCTGATGTAAAATCCATTTCCTCCAAAACAGATTAACAATTAAAGTTCTCGGGGGACGAGCCTTTGAAGTTTAGTCTGAAGCAGCCGTGTTGCGTTGTTCAGCTAATAGACATCACAGACTCTCCAGTGCTCTGCCTAACTCCCCCATCATCATCTCCTCGGATCCCCTTTGTCCCTCTCTCTCTCCCTCTCTCTCTCCCTCCCTCTCCCTCTCTCTCTCCCTCCCTCTCCCCCTCCCTCTCCATCCTGCACAATCCAACTGAAAAAGCTGCTTTCAAGAAGGCTTTACAGATTAGTCCTGTTTAATGCTGTGGGTTGGGGGCTAGAACTTTTAAGCTCAGGTCTGAACGAATGTCCAGAATAAAGAGTGTGTGTGTGAGTGTGTGTGTGTGTGGAGGGGGCAGCAGAGGAGTCATTAGGAGGTGTCGTTTTGGACCGACACTCTTCCTGCTCCTCTGACACACCTCCTGGCGTCTTCGAGGGTCGCAGCGATTGGTGTTGGGAGAACGACAGAGGAAGCCTCCGACTGGATTATCAGACCTCCTTCCCCACCCCCCCCCCCCCCCCCCCCGCCCCCCCCCCCCCCCCCCATGAGCTCGCCCTCTTTCTAATCAGTAACCCCCTGTTCTGTCAGCTTGAATTAACACACACACACACATGCACACGCCTGGAGCGGCAATCACAGGGGTCACTCCATTCCAGGCCCCTAGTGGACCAGGACCCCCTAATCACTCTGTTGCAATTATCCCCCCCCCCACACACCCCTCCCCCTCCGGGTAACACTCGAAAACAGGTTTCAGAGCACTTGTGAAGCATCTGTCAGGACAGACAGATAGATGCTGCGTAGACCTGGAGGGAGGGATGGAGAGACAGAGGAGAGGGAGGGGAGGGAAGGGTTCCCGTCTCTTCCGACAGCCTCCTACGCAGTGAAGGCCGTCCCTGTGAAGAGCACGGAAGTGAGGGTCTCCACTTGACGACAAGCTGCTGTGTGTAAAGATGAGTCTGACAGCGCTCCGTGCTAACGTAGGTGAAGACTGCAGCTGGCTGACTAGAATCCACATAACAATGACAAGACTTGAATTGAGCACACCCACGCACAACTATACAGGTTCCTGCTTTGTGTCTCTCTCTCTCACACACAGCCACACACACACAGCCACACACACAGCCACACACACACAGCCACACACACAGCCACACACACACAGCCACACACACAGCCACACACACACAGCCACACACACAGCCACAGCCACACACACACACACACAGCCACACACACAGCCACACACACACAGCCACACACACAGCCACACACACACAGCCACACACACACAGCCACACACACACACAGCCACACACACAGCCACACACACATAACTTGGACCTTTTCCTCAGACATCAGAAAACTGTTTTCTAAAATGTAGGTTTTGTTGAGAAGGAAGAGGGAGATGAGAGAAGAGAAGAGGGATGATTATATGGATGAGGAGGCACAGCAAGCCAGTGATGTTAGACAGGGGATGACATGGCGCTCACAACTGCAAACACTGACTGGCTGACCAGCTGACTGGCTGCTGACTGGCTGACTGACCGGCTGCTGACTGGCTGCCTGCTATAGCGTCTTCATTTTTCATCTTAATGAATATTTCTCCTTGGAGTCTAAATATTTAATGGTCTTTCAAAGCGACCTTGTACAACTTACTCCAAAGACAAATGGCCACTGCCCCCAGCCCCCCTGCCCCCCCCCTTCCTCTCTATTCACAAAAAAGGAGGAGGAGGGAGAATCCAAACAACTTTTGGCTCATCCCAAATGGCATTCTGCTCCCCGCGGTGCACAGCTTCCGTCCTAGGGTAAGAGGACTCTGCTGGTAGAAGGCGTTACTTCAGACACACTGTGAGACTTTATTGTGCCAATTCCTCTTTGCATAGAAAGCGGTTCCCATGGTGATGGCGTAGAATGCTTGGGAGGACAATAGTATCTCAGTGGCAGGGCAGAGGGGAGGCAGGCGAGTCAAGTCTGGACAACTGAAGCCTCTCTGAGACTTAGTCTGGGGCCTGCAGCTAGGGATCTGGCTCCACCAAGGGAACCAACTATGATTCAGCACTCCCTCCCTGTTTAACCGTGTCAACTCAAAAGTTGATCTCGAGTGGTTCCTCTTAAACCTGTGGAGAGAGTGCAAGACAAGTCCAAGAACGTCTACGGGTGAGTCATGCGGCGCAGTCGGTTAGGGCGCCAGGCTAGTAATCCGAAGGTCCCTGGTTGGAACCCCGGCTGCGTCAACATGGCGTTGTGCCAAGTTCAGGTACCTAACCAGCGTCTGTGTACCTTCACAACACGTCCCGTTATGACACGATGATGGATTTATTACCAGTTTACTAACCAATAAACTAGGGTAAAGCACAGTGTGTTCCCCAAGCACCCAGCTGCTGGTGAGAAGAGGCCCATAAACGCTGACTCACTCCTGCCTCCTGTACAGGGACGTGTGGGAACTTGACTGAGAGACGCGCAGACTGCGATACGGCGCTGGGGCAGGATGGGAAACATCTCAGCAGCCGTCAATTCGAACGCAGACAGTGAGACCAGTGATCTCAGAAGAAGGCTGCTCGTCAAAAGGGGCTTTTTGCGTTCGTCTGTGATTCTGCGGTTCCGAGCGATGGGAGGTTCCTGCATTCTTCTCCCACATGAAAGCACAATGGCAGGGCCTGGCTTCCTGCATATCTCCCCTGCTAGCCTGGAGGATCGGCGTGTTTCCACTGTGCTCACAGCAGCAGGCTGCAGCACACCCAGATGGACAGAGGAGATTGAGATTGCAGGAGGGCTGGACAGAGAGATAAAACAAACAGCCCCTCTCGCCTAGTTACAGTTGTATTTTCCTCTTTGTTCTCCCCGTGCTAGGCCCAAGGTGTGTGTGTGTTTGTGTGTCTGTGTGTTAGTCAGAGGGGGCCCACTCACAGCTATGAGGATCTGGAAGCTGCTGTGGACCACCTCGATGTACTGGTGCTCCAGGAGACAGCCCATGACAGAGATGTAAGACTGGCTGTCGGCGCTGGCCTCGGCTGGCTGGGGAAGCTCCCTCCGCACGCAGCCTGGACCGTGCTCGCTCCACCACGAGTGGTGGGCCGAGATGTTGAACGTCAGCAGGTCGCTGTCCTGGAAAAACACACGCGCACGCACACGCACAGGGCATCAAGACACATCCCGAAAAAAACTTACCGCACAGAGGCTCAAAAGCACACAAGGGCGCTTACACACACACAAGGACAAACAGGAAATATGGGCGCGCACACTCCACACACACACACAACCCTGTATGATACACACACACATTCAAACGCACGTCAATCAATAGTCCGATACAGCCATTTGTCCCACAGATGCCCTGCAGTGACAAGGCATGCATTATTTAAGCAGGCCAATGGGCTTCTGTCAGGAAGTAACCATGAGGTTACACACACACACACACACAGGATCAGTAGGTATCATTCTGAGGACTAATGACATGACAGTATCGATTGAGCTTGATAGTGAGGTATCTCTATCCCAGTCACCTCCACTGATGGTAGAGGTGTGGCAGCAGTGGTGAGAGCAGGGGGCTGGAGCTGAGGACTGGTGGCTACATGCTTGGTATTCCCTGTCACAGCCTGAGG
>CM059320.1:2208215-2307659 GCA_030340685.1 Protosalanx chinensis | reverse complement strand
ATATTAGATATGTGAACCCTTGCCACTGCCCTATGCTGTGTTAATACATTCTGCAGACCGGTTGACGGCTAGATTGAACCTGGTTGAAGGAGGACTGCAAATATGTATGGACGATGCAATAAGATGAACCTTGAAGGGCAGTCAAAGGTTGTTGTAGTGTGGAAATGACAAACTAAGAATATCTAGCTCATCTTTTAAAATAGCCTTAATCTCAGTCCACTCTGGACGCGCTCTGTAGAATTAGTGTGTAAAGTTCCCCCTCTAGTGGTTAATGAGACAGTTTTCCTCGGAGCGCCCTGTCCTGAGGTTAGACAGGTCTGCTTGTCTCACCCACTGTTCACCTTCAGGGTTTTACGCTTTCATTTTAAATGAAGAAATAGTACAACAATTGAAGAAAGAAATTCCGTTTTAATTAAGTTTTAAATCACAAAATTATAGTCGCTCATTTGGAGAGTGTAGTCAGTATCTTCTTTTAGCGAGTATTCGTAACAAATGTACCCCTTATATGAACTTTTCATCATTACATTTGATATTTTTCTCTTTCGTGCAATGTAGTGCCTTATCTCAATAAAAACGATTCTGTTTGTTCCAGATTAATCCGGTCTGCTCCGTTCTCGGCTGGTTGTGACCAGTCTGGGCGTTTCCGTCCCTTGCTGGTTCCATCCTGTATTTTTGGCCGAAGTGAGTTGGTGTTTCATGGGCTGACGAACCTGAGATTGAGCATTAAAACACCATTCTCAGGTTGGACAGTCCTGGAAAGAACCCCTCCAGATGCCCCCGGGAGACCCCAGACAGCCTGGGCCATGGAGGAACAACACATCACACAGGCATCACAGGATCATTGTTTTGTTAGTGTTGTATGATTGTACCTTTATTCCTACATTTAGGTAGAAATAGCGAATGACGACAACAATGATTTGTTGTGAGGAATTTTCCATCGTCTGTTTCAGTGAACGTCGTCTTTCAGTCCTGTTGTTCGACAGGAGGACAGTTGGACAAACTCCCGTATGTTTTTTTGGATCAAGGAAACTTTTAATGAGTTGTTTGATTTCCCCACCCTGATGTAATAATGATAAATCAACCGTCTGTCTGCCAGTGTAGCATCGATGAGAGAGCAGCGGAGAGAAACGCCTCATCAAGCCAGCAGTCAGCAGGCGCAGAAGCGTGTTCGGCTGTCGAGGGATAAGAGCTTCAGCATAGCGACCCGGGGGTTATTAAGCATTAAAACCACTCAGAGAGCCAATTAAAGTCCCTCCTGATCAAGTCTAATGCATCAGCTTCCTCACAGCACCCAGCTCTGCACACGGCCCCGATCAGCTCTGCACACGGCCCCGATCCACACTGTGATGACAGGGCTCTGGAAGGACCGTTTGGTCTGAATGCGTTCAACGGACGAGACGAAAGGCAGGGGAAGACAGACAGCAACAAACAGGCCTGATGACAGACAGACAGACACACACACGACAGTGTGAACTATTCCATCCGCTTTACCGGGGTCATCCAGAGCCCTTCCCATCATTCAGAAATACCTCTTTATCTGAATAATTCATCCGCTCCAACGATTCTGTTTTATGACACAGCCATGATAAACTGCCAGCACGCTCCTGTAACTGCAGCCATCCAGACACACACACAGACACACACACAGACACACACGCAGACACACACAGACACACACAGACACACACACAGACACACACACAGACACACACGCAGACACACGCAGACACACACAGACACACACGCAGACACACACAGACACACACACAGACACACACGCAGACACACACAGACACACACGCAGACACACACGCAGACACACACAGACACACACGCAGACACACACAGACACACACACAGACACACACGCAGACACACACAGACACACACGCAGACACACACAGACACACACACAGACACACACGCAGACACACACAGACACACACGCAGACACACACGCAGACACACACACAGACACACACACAGACACAGACACACACACAGACACACACACAGACACACACACAGACACACACGAAGACACACACGCAGACACACACACAGACACACACACAGACACAGACACACACACAGACACACACACAGACACACACGCAGACACACACAGACACACACACAGACACACACACACGCAGACACACACACAGACACACACGCAAACACGCACACAGACACACACACAGACACAGACACACACACAGACACACACACAGACACACACGCAGACACACACAGACACACACACAGACACACACACACGCAGACACACACACAGACACACACACAGACACACACACAGACACACACGCAGACACACACACAGACACACACACAGACACACACACAGACACACACGCAGACACACACACAGACACACACACAGACACACAAGCAAACACGCACACAGACACACACACAGACACAGACACACACACAGACACACACGAAGACACACACGCAGACACACACAGACACACACACAGACACACACACAGACACACACGCAAACACGCACACAGACACACACACAGACACAGACACACACACAGACACACACACAGACACACACACAGACACACACGAAGACACACACGCAGACACACACAGACACACACAGACACACACACACACAGACACACACACAGACACGCACACACACACGCACACAGACACACACAGACACACACACAGACACGCACACAGACACACACACAGACACGCACACAGACACACACACAGACACAGACACACAGACACACAGACACACAGACACACACACAGCCAGCCAGCACAGACACACACACACAGACACGCACACAGACACACACACAGACACACACACAGCCAGCCAGCACAGACACACACACAGCCAGCACAGGCTCCAAACAGTGCCTCTGTTTCTCCATGCCTAACCCTCTCCTCTTACAAACACACGGAGAACGCTGGTCGCTGTGCCAAGTCATGGCAATAAGGTGGCTTTGGAAAGTCTCCCCCCCCCTCCTGTCCTTACCACACTGCAGACCTCCTGTCTCCTTCCAGGCTGGAGGGGCTCGGTGGTGAGGGGCTGTACTGACGGATGGAGCCCAGCAGACGAGCCTGCAGGTCAGGCATCGGCAGGGACTGATGTTCACTCTCAGGTTGGCTTTGTTATATCCACCAGACGTGTTCGTGACCTCATCAGGAACCTGAACTGCCAATAGGGACTCTTCTGCCAAGACACACACACGCGCAGACACACACGCACACACACACACACAGAAGTTCTTCCTGTTTGTTACCGGTGTAAACTTTCCATGACTCAAGATTCATGAGATCGACAAACACATTTCTGAAATTCAGTGAAATTGGAAATCGAAAAGGCTCAAGTTAAGAGCATAGCCGATTCCACACACAAGGTTATATTAGCGTCAGTGCTTTGATGTGACCAATTAGGATCAATCAACATATGCAACTACTCTATAACATGTATATATGCATGTCTGTACTATATACTTCATAGTTATAATGCTTGACTCCTCTCTTAGTAATGAATATCCTCATCAGAGCAAGTCATGAATAAAGGCAAACCTAATACAAAAATATCAATTCATTCAATGAGACCATGACCATGGATCGTTTAAAAGCGTTGTTATTCTTGTGGCCATATACTTGTCGCTATTCGTACACATCTTTTTTTACTTTATCTTTTCCTAATAGATGAATCTTACCATTCGCTTTCTGCGTTGTGTTGCAGATAGAAAGGTGTCTTTTGTCCTTCAGAACTCACAGGCTGGTTCATTGATCTGAATATTAGGTTTTATTGTTTAATTGGATTCGGTGTCAGTATCGTTATTGTGGAAAGTGATTAAACATCGAGGGGTTTTTTCCATTAAGAAGGCAGCCACAGTATCCTTCCTGTGTTTTAAAACAGAACTTCATTCATCTCTCCATCTCTGTCTACAGCAGACTGGAGCCCAACACTGCTCGTGTAGTTGATCCAATTCTCAAACTATAAAACGCCAGGCTAAATGTGGAAACTAACTGGCCAACCCCAAATTGACACGTTTTAGAATGAATCCTCAATGGAAGACCATAGTCCTACAAAGATGAAGCTTGTAGTCGCCTTATACATTAAATTTAATTATTAATTATCAAAGAAATAAAACAGCACACCATCCTTGTGACCTAAACATCAGTAAATATGAATGTAAAAAACAACACAAAAAAAACAAAATGGACTGTACACCTATACGCCCACACAACACCAATCATTTGTGGATGCAACGGTATAATAATAATAATACATTTGATTTATATAGCGCTTTTCAAGGTACTCAAAGTCGCTTTACAGACGATAAAATCCTCATAGAAGGATGATTTGATCACGTGCTTCTTCTCAGCCTCTTTCGGATGATCTCGTCCATCTTCTCGCTGCTCATTGACCCTCATGTGACATCATCATCATCATCATCTGCCCCGAGGGGGGGGGGGGGGGGGGCGGGCGGCGGACTAACCAAGACACCTGAAAACGCAACTAAAACACATCGAATGACATCTCAGTCCTCAGCTTCCTGTAGCTGCGGTTCGGTCAGTAGCTAAAGAGGGGGGAAACCAACATGTACGAGCCAGATAGTGACGCCCACACAGGTTTCCGACAGCAGTGGTCCTTCAAAACAACGAACGCGTTCAGAGAAACACAACGGCTTAGTTTGGCCTCAGTCCCGAAAAGGCAACTCATCCACAGCTAGGATGTAGTACACGTGTTTTTACAGTTAGCAGTGAGAGTCACATTCAATTGTCATCAACAATAAATGGCATAAGGCTAGGTACATACGTTTTTTCTTTTCTTTTTAAGAATTCGTAAGAATGACAGAAATCAAACAGTCAAACCATAAATTTACATCATACATACATACACACACTATAAAAATATCTTCATTTAAGCTTGGGACTGCATCATGGCCGCCCAATAAAAATATACAAAAACGTTTTGAATGTATAAATGTCTTAAGTTCTGGATCTTCACTCATCCTCAGTAAGAGCTGAAGTCTATCAGGGTGTCACAGCCTAAAGGGGTGTTCGTCCCAGCCCACTGGGGCACAAGGGCGCTCTAGTATTGTCCTCCAAAGGGCCAGTCCACTGGTCCCACTCAGTAGCAGAGCTCATCCATCTCGTCATCACTCCAGTCAGGGGGGGCATCCGTACCAAAGTAACGATCGCCAAAGTTCCCTGCGCGCCAAAAACAAACAAGGTACAAAAGGTCACGCAAAGGCCCCGCAAAGCTCACCCAATCGGCAGCGGGGTGCTCGTCCCTCCGCCCCCTCATACACACCTATCCCTGGAATGATGTGGAAGAGATCGTTGACCTTCTTGTCCACCGCTGTGGTGATGATCTGGACCTGGGGGAAGGCATACGCCACGGAGTGCACGCCCATCTCTGCCATCAGCAGCGACACCAGCAGGATCTTATCCTCCTGCACGTCATGGTCCTACACACAACACAGACTGTTATACACACACACACACACACACAACCTCCAACTGTGGGTTCACATCACACAACACACACTGTTACACACACACACAACCTCCAACTGTGGGTTCACATCACACAACACACACTGTTACACACACACACACACACACATCCTCCAACTGTGGGTTCACATCACACAACACACACTGTTACACACACACACACACACAACCTCCAACTGTGGGTTCACATCACACAACACACACTGTTACACACACACACACACACAACCTTCAACTGTGGGTTCACATCACACAACACACACTGTTACACACACACACACACACAACCTTCAACTGTGGGTTCACATCACACAACATACACTGTTACACACACACACACACACATTTCAGCCGGTAGTTTAGTTCCAGCCCAGCCTGGTGTTTCTACCCACCAGCAGGACCCGGACAGCCATCATGGCTGCCGCCCCGGTGGACACGGTGCAGTCCATCAGAATCACATGGTCCTCACTGATGTCCTTAGGCAGACGCAGGTAGTGCAGCTGACAGACGGACAGCAAGGGGGGGGGGGGGGGGGGGGGAGAGACAGAACAACAACAGGCCTTGGAACATCTTAGGCTGGGAAAAAAAAACTTTCAACTACGAGTAAAAGAAAGAAGAAAGGAGGTTCCAGAGGAGGGGGGGGGGTGGGGTGGTACCTCAGGTTCCCCCGTGTCCTGGTTGGTCTGGATCAGGATCTTGCCGATGCGGACGTCCTTACACACGGCCCGGAGAGCTGGTTCCATGGTCTCTCCCGCACGCAGGATGGAGACGCCAGTGACCTGAGAGCAGGTTGGATGTTAGAACTCACCTGGCTCTACGGGACCACGTTAACAGTAAAGATGGCTTCGTGTGATTCATGTGAAGGGGCAGAGGGGCAGACAGAACTCACCCTCTTCCCATGGAAGATCTTGCCCTCATAGTCCTCCCCCTGTGGCGTCTGGACTGTGTGGATCTACAGAGGATAAGTGGACGGAACAATGACAAGACAAAAGAAATAAGAACTTTTCCACAGCGAGAATGTACCATGTGGTGTGAGATGCAGGGTGTGTGAAGGTGTTGGTACCCTCCATACAGTATGTGCAGGAGTGTCGTAGACTGAATAGTTTCCAGTACAGTAAGTACTAAGTAGGTCAGTATATCTATCACAGGCTCCTCCTCTCTATCCCAGGCTCCTCCTCTCTATCCCAGGCTCCTCCTCTCTATCCCAGGCTCCTCCTTTCTATCCCAGGCTCCTCCTCTCTATCCCAGGCTCCTCCTCTCTATCCCAGGCTCCTCCTCTCGATCCCAGGCTCCTCCTCTCTATCCCAGGCTCCTCCCCTCTATCCCAGGCTCCTCCTCTCTATCCCAGGCTCCTCCTCTCTATCCCAAGCTCCTCCTCTCTATCCCAGGCTCCTCCTCTCTATCCCAGGCTCCTCCTCTCTATCCCAGGCTCCTCCTCTCTATCCCAGGCTCCTCCTCTCTATCCCAGGCTCCTCATCTCTATCACAGGCTCCTCCTCTCTATCCCAGGCTCCTCCTCTCTATCCCAGGCTCCTCCTCTCTATCCCAGGCTCCTCCTCTCTATCCCAGGCTCCTCCTCTCTATCCCAGGCTCCTCCTCTCTATCCCAGGCTCCTCCTCTCTATCCCAGGCTCCTCCTCTCTATCCCAGGCTCCTCCTCTCTATCCCAGGCTCCTCCCCTCTATCCCAGACTCCTCCTCTATATCCCAGGCTCCTCCTCTCTATCCCAGGCTCCTCCTCTCTATCCCAGGCTCCTCCTCTCTATCCCAGGCTCCTCCTCTCTATCCCAGGCTCCTCCTCTCTATCCCAGGCTCCTCCTCTCTATCCCAGGCTCCTCCTCTATCCCAGGCTCCTCCTCTCTATCCCAGGCTCCTCCTCTCTATCCCAGGCTCCTCCTCTCTATCCCAGGCTCCTCCTCTCTATCCCAGGCTCCTCCTCTCTATCCCAGGCTCCTCCTCTCTATCCCAGGCTACTCCTCTATCCCAGGCTCCTCCTCTCTATCCCAGGCTCCTCCTCTCTATCCCAGGCTCCTCCTCTCTATCCAAGGCTCCTCCTCTCTATCCCAGGCTCCTCCTCTCTATCCCAGGCTCCTCCCTTCACCTGAGAGGGCAGGAAGGAGAGAGCTCTCTCTATCAGCAGACGCATCAGCCTCTTGGAGTAGAAGATGAACTCATCACGACTCGTCTCTTTGTTTCTGAACACGGGAAAACACAAACACTGTTAGCTTCTTCCCCTTACATTTACATTACATTTACTCATTTAGCAGACGCTTTTATCCAAAGCGACTAACAAAACTTGCAATTTTGGACAACATTATACAGATACAAATTCAAAACATTTTGTTACATTTTATCATTTTGCAGACTGAGACATTGAGACATTTCCCTGAGACAAGGGTGCCTTCCCCAAGGACACAAGGTCATGTTGTCATTGCTGGGTATCGAACTCGCAACCATGCCATCACTAGCCCGACGCCTTAACTGCTCCGCCACCTGACTCCCCTCCCCTATTCTGTTAAGACTGGCAAGACATGGCTCAGGGTCTGAGGGCTCTGGTTTGTGTGTGTTTGAGGGTACCTGATGATAGTGTGTGTGTGTGTGTTTGAGGGTACCTGATGATGGTGTGAGTGTGTGTTTGAGGGTACCTGATGATAGTGTGTGTGTGTGTTTGAGGGTACCTGATGATGGTGTGTGTGTGTGTGTGTTTGAGGGTACCTGATGATGGTGTGTGTGTGTGTTTGAGGGTACCTGATGATAGTGTGTGTGTGTTTGAGGGTACCTGATGATGGTGTGTGTGTGTGTGTGTGTTTGAGGGTACCTGATGATGGTGTGTGTGTATGTGTGTTTGAGGGTACCTGATGATGGTGTGTGTGTGTGTGTGTTTGAGGGTACCTGATGATGGTGTGTGTGTGTGTGTGTTTGAGGGTACCTGATGATGGTGTGTGTGTGTGTGTGTTTGAGGGTACCTGATGATGGTGTGTGTGTGTGTGTTTGAGGGTACCTGATGATGGTGTGTGTGTGTGTGTGTGTGTGTTTGAGGGTACCTGATGATGGTGTGTGTGTGTGTGTGTTTGAGGGTACCTGATGATGGTGTGTGTGTGTGTGTTTGAGGGTACCTGATGATGGTGTGTGTGTGTGTTTGAGGGTACCTGATGATGGTGTGTGTGTGTGTGTTTGAGGGTACCTGATGATGGTGTGTGTGTGTGTTTGAGGGTACCTGATGATGGTGTGTGTGTGTTTGAGGGTACCTGATGATGGTGTGTGTGTGTGTGTGTGTGTTTGAGGGTACCTGATGATGGTGTGTGTGTGTGTGTGTGTTTGAGGGTACCTGATGATGGTGTGTGTGTGTGTGTTTGAGGGTACCTGATGATGGTGTGTGTGTGTGTGTGTGTTTGAGGGTACCTGATGATGGTGTGTGTGTGTGTGTGTTTGAGGGTACCTGATGATGGTGTGTGTGTGTGTGTTTGAGGGTACCTGATGATGGTGTGTGTGTGTGTGTGTGTGTGTGTGTTTGAGGGTACCTGATGATGGTGTGTGTGTGTGTTTGAGGGTACCTGATGATAGTGTGTGTGTGTGTGTTTGAGGGTACCTGATGATGGTGTGTGTGTGTGTGTGTGTTTGAGGGTACCTGATGATGGTGTGTGTGTGTGTGTGTTTGAGGGTACCTGATGATGGTGTGTGTGTGTGTGTGTGTGTTTGAGGGTACCTGATGATGGTGTGTGTGTGTGTGTTTGAGGGTACCTGATGATAGTGTGTGTGTGTGTGTTTGAGGGTACCTGATGATGGTGTGTGTGTGTGTTTGAGGGTACCTGATGATAGTGTGTGTGTGTGTGTGTGTGTTTGAGGGTACCTGATGATGGTGTGTGTGTGTGTGTGTGTTTGAGGGTACCTGATGATGGTGTGTGTGTGTGTGTGTGTGTTTGAGGGTACCTGATGATGGTGTGCATGCCCCTGACTTGAGGCGTACTCTCCAGGACACTCAGGGTCTGGGGGAGGGGCTGGGCCTGGTGGGCGGAGGCTAGAGCCGCCCTGTAACCATAACAACCCAACAGATGGATATGTAGAGGGTGACACCAAGCAACAGGTGAAAAGGTCAAGACTGTGTGCGCAAAGACAGGCAGAAACACACACAGGACATGTGCAACCACAAGACACCACACAGCATCTAGTGACATTCTATCAAGGGTGTATACACAGCAGATGTCCTCACACAGGGGACATATTAGCCATTATTAGTAGGAAGGAAAGCCACAGTATGCAAAGGCAGTTCTTAACGCTGATGAGAAACAGCACTTATTAACAGGGTTATTATAGGACAGATGAGAGGCAAGCCTCAGAAAAGACCGGACACATGCTGGATCAGGTTCAACACGAAGCCAATTCAACGACACCCGATTTTGCTCTGAACGTTTGACGGTTCATTCGGGAACATTGAGCCGTGTCGTCTTGTTCTGGAGAATTCTCTCTCTCTCCCACAGAGGGTTTAGGGTTTGGTCCGCCAACACCCTCCAATGGACAATGTGTGCGTTTGTCCACTGGCCTGGGTGCGACGTCACATGAAGCCGTGCCCTCTAGTTCTGCTGACGCTCTAGCGCCCTATTAGTGCCCGCACACAGAGCTAGGACAGGCCAAACCCAAACACACACACACACACAAACGATCAGAGGCTGCTCACATATCCCAGCGAAGTTTCCTCTACGGGGGGGGGGGGGGGGGGGAGGAGGGGGGATTGGACGAAACACACCGACAACAACAACAACAACAGGAAGAACACAGAAGGACAAAAAGGACAAAAAACAAGAGAGGAAGAGAATGAAAACAGATCAGGTGATTCTCGGGGTGACAGGGTGATTGTGGGACACAGTGATGAGTGTGGAACAGCTTAAACTACACTGAGTCATCCGTACAGCAACAGCAACACAGCATGTTCCCTCGACCAAATATATGCAGTGACGAAAGGCTGCAACTGAAAAGGCTGCTTTTAAAACAGCTTTGTACCTAACACCAATGTATAGGGTTTATTATCGTTTATTTTGTCATTACGAACTCATAAAGAGTCCCGATTACTGAGACTGTCCTGCATGGGATGAACGAGTAACATTCATGTCTGACTGTGTATGGTTTTAAGTGTCTGTGGTTTAAATGACACTAAGGCCAGTCTGGGTCCGTGGTTTTCCCCAGCAGCAGTGTCAGGTATGAGGTGTGTGTGACTGAGATGCTCAGGGTAGCTGGAGCTGTCACCCTTCACTGTGCGATCTGGAGAGCAGCAGACACACAGGCTGGCAGGCTCTGCTCGTTGGCCTCACTACATCCTGTGTCTGAAGGCACACGGCGACCTCACTTCCTCTCTCTCTCTCTGATCTGCTGTGGCCGACATGCTCGTATATCGAATGGAAAAAGAACACTTGGCGCCTCGACGCAGGTATTGGAAACTTTCTCTGTGGCTGAGCTGTGATATTCAGAGCTAACTTCCTGTGTCTCTCTCTCTCTCTCTCTATGTCTCTCTCTGTCTCTCTCTCTCTCTGTCTCTCTCTCTCTCTCTCTCTGTCTCTCTCTCTCTCTGTCTCTCTCTCTCTCTCTCTCTCTGTCTCTCTCTCTCTCTCAGAGGCTGAGAGGAGGGGGTCAGTGAGCTGTCTCACTGGTGTATTTTTAGACACAGAATGCAGTAGGTGTACGAGCTCTCGTTTCATAAAGGGAGAGGGAAAACCAACATCCTGTCATCAACTGCCAGCCACGCGAGGCCTTTGGAGAGATACTCATCTCACATCAACGTAATAATACAGCACTCAAACTGCCAATTTCCACGATATTGTCTATGTGTGAGAAGCATAGGAGGTGAAGGTGTGCGTTCTGCCAAGCTAGCTCCTAGTGAAGGTGAAGACGTTTTGCGAGGGAGCCCTCAGACTCCACCATTACTTTAACTAAACAGGTCTAAACAGTGCGGGCGTGACCGGGAGCGCCCCCCGGCGGCGAAACACTGAAGGCAGCAGGCAGTGAGGTGGAGGATGCTGGTTTTGGAGCGTCCTCTCTCCATGGTAACGGTGAAGAACAGTGCTACTCTACCTGACACTGAGCTCGCGCTGGGTGGGATGGAGGGATGGGAGAGGAGGAGGAGGAGAGGAGGAGGAGAGTGAGAGAGCAAATCGGTGTGCAGTGAAGGGGGGGGGCCCAAGAGCAACAGTACCGTGTCCCACTGGAGTCAGTGAGGCTTGGCCGGTGACACTTCAGTCGTCATTAGCACACGGAGGAGCCGTCGCGCGGTCTGTTAGCGCGATGCGTGTCTGGAGCGCTTCACTCTGACCACACTGAGGCCTAGTTCAGCTTTAACACTTCGGCACAGCACTGACCCACAGCTCATAGCAGCCTGCTGGAACACGCTGAGGATTCAGCCGTGTGCTGCTTCACAAGGCCTCAAGGTCTCTCTGCTGAATCTTCACCATCGCTCCTTACACACTACTGCACACAGACGCCTACTCTACTCCAGACCACTTCTTGTCTGATCCAATTATGTTCTAATCTAGTTGAACACATTCATTTGGCAGGTTAATCATCTGTACTGGTTCAGTTACCTTTGGGGTTGGAGTTAAAAACGTACAGGATCATAGTCCTGAACTATGATTTGTTTTTTTACATTTCGATTTCATCCACTAGAGGGCTCACTAGAGTCCATCCCCACTATGTCAGGCTACGCTGTCTGGCCAGCCGATGGAGACCACAATGGTAAACATGTCTGACTGCATGCTACGCTGTTCAGACTCCAACTCACTCAGGGATGCAGCATGAAGGTGTGACAGCACGGATCATGACAGCTCAACTCACCTCCTCCAGCTGGCTGTGAACATGCTGCACTATCAGATCAATGGCCACCATGTTGCCCCCACCTGACAGGACGAAGCACACAAGAAGCAGGGGTCAAAATAAAGGTGTGTGTGTGTGTGTCTGTGTGTGGCCTCTGTGTTTGTTATTTTGTGGGATCCAAACATGCAGGTGTGTGTGTATGTGTTTGTGTGTGTGATCGTGTGTGTGTGTGTGGTCGTGTGTGTGTGAACATGTGTGTGTGTGATCGTGTGTGTGTGTGTGTGTGTGTGTGAGCATGTGCGTGAGCGTGTGAGTGTGTATTTATGTGTGTGGGAGCGTGTGTGTGTGTGTGTGTGTGTGTGTGTATGTATGCGTGTGTGTGAGCGTGCGTGAGCGTGTGTGTGTGAGCGCGTGCGTGTGTGTGACTCACCCCTAGGCACCACAATATCAGCCAGCCTCATGGTAGGCTCGATGTACTGCTCGAAGGCCGGCTTCACATACTTGTTGTACTGCTTGATGACCCCCTCGATGTCCCGCCCCCTCTCGGTGATGTCACGACGCAGGCGGCGCACCAGACGGATGTCTGAGTCCGTGTCCACGAAGATCTTCATGTCCAGCAGCTGGGATGAGCAGCCGACCATCACAGGGAGTTCATGAACACACACACACACACACACACATAACATGTAGTCATTTAGCGGACGCTCTTATCCAGAGCGACTTACAGCAATTACAGGGACATTCCCCCCTGAGGCAAGTAGGGTGAAGTGCCTTGCCCAAGGACACAACGTCATTTTGACACAGCCGGGGTTCAAACCAGGGACCTTCTGATCACTAGCAGACTAACCGACTGCACCACCAGACACACACACACACACACACACACACACACACGCTGGGGCAGAATGCTGGTTAAATAGAATCCAAGTCGTACCTGTAAGAGCTCTTTGTCTGCAAAAGCCATGATGCCCTCAAAGATGATAACACTGGCTCCATACACCGTTTTCTGCAGGTCAACACATTCCCTTGTTGAGTTCATGTTAAATCATTCATGAATATAACCCTACAGATGATTCGCCGTCGCTTTCTAAGCCGAGATAATGATTACGCTGCGAGCACATGGCCCACAGCTGCTGCGAGGGCTGGATCTCTGCATCGAGACCTGCAACCCACCTCATGTTTCTGAATACAGCTGTTATTGTTGAGCTGTTTGGTCAAATCCAAACAGTTCCTGGGTTTCTAACCCCTGCTATAGGCAGACCTGCCCTGCTCACTCCTGACTGTCTGATCCTGGATCAGATCAGGCCTGGGTTTCTAACCGCTGCTATAGGCAGACCTGCCCTGCTCACTCCTGGCTGTCTGATCCTGGATCATATCATGCCTGGGTTTCTAACCGCTGCTATAGGCAGACCTGCCCTGCTCACTCCTGGCTGTCTGATCCTGGATCAGATCATGCCTGGGTTTCTAACCCCTGCTATAGGCAGACCTGCCCTGCTCACTCCTGGCTGTCTGATCCTGGATCAGATCATGCCTGGGTTTCTAACCCCTGCTATAGGCAGACCTGCCCTGCTCACTCCTGGCTGTCTGATCCTGGATCAGATCATGTGTGATTCTTACCCACTCCTTCTGTCGTCCGTGCGTGGTGAAGTCATACACGGGGATCTTGACACTTTTCCCCAGTTTGAGTTTGTGCAGCGTGTGCGTGAGCAGACCAAAGTCAAACGCATCAGGGTGGTCAAAGTTGTAATTATTACTGGCTGCCAGAATCTGCTCTTCAGGGGACAGAACCTGGAAGGAGCACAGCATCAGACACAGCATCAGACACAGCATCAGACACAGCACAAAACACAGCATCAGACACAGCATCAGACACAGCACAAAACACAGCATCAGACACAGCACAAAACACAGCATCAGACACAGCATGAAACAAAGCATGAAACACAGCATCAGACACAGCATCAGACACAGCATCAGACACAGCATCAGACACAGCACAAAACACAGCATCAGACACAGCATCAGACACAGCATCAGACACAGCACAAAACACAGCATCAGACACAGCATCAGACACAGCATCAGACACAGCACAAAACACAGCATCAGACACAGCACAAAACACAGCATCAGACACAGCATGAAACAAAGCATGAAACACAGCATCAGACACAGCATCAGACACAGCATCAGACACAGCATCAGACACAGCATCAGACACAGCATCAGACAGTGTGAATACAGTTCCTGTTTCATTCTCATTAAAGTATCAGAACAGGAAGCTGTGACTGAGGAGGATTGTTCTTGTGCACACGTCACATGTTGGTGCAAATGCACAGGCACGCACACACATCCACGCCGGAGTGTCACTGAAGTGAAACTAAATTTAGGATGGAAGAGAACATTGTGACCCCTTCAGGGGGGCGGTGCCAGGGGGTGTGAATGTGAGAGCGTGTGCGAGGACGTGCGTGCGTGTGACCGGGTGTTTGTGCGTGCTGTCCAGCCTTAGCATCTGACTCCCTCTTTTGAAAGCCCACCCCTTCTCTCCCGGACCAATGGGGAGCTGTCGTTTATAGTAGTGAGAAGGAGGGCGGCGTGACGCCTACATGCCCTCGCCTCTACATGTCTGTCTGCAGAGCACTGATCAACAAGACATCGATCATGGATCTTTTAGTAAGTAAGTAAGTAAGTAAGGAAACTTTATTTATATAGCGCCCCTCGCAGACCAGGGTCACAAAGCGCTTTACAATGGGAAGCAAACAACAGATTAAAATTTCATAAAAATATTGATAAAAAATATACATACATTTAGAAGGCCAATTACAATACAGTGATAAAACATAGCAGCACCAAGAACAAATTAAACAAAAACCTGCACAAATAAATTGGTTTTTAGTTGACGTTTGAATGCGTCAACAGACTCTATTGAACGCAGAGAGATGGGAAGATCGTTCCAGAGCTTGGGAGCAACAACCTGAAAGGCTCGGTCACCTCTGGTCCGCAAGCGAGTACGTGGCACCATTAGCAGATTCTGCTCCACAGACCTCAGAGCCCGAGCAAGGGGGTAAGGCTGAATAAGATCAGTAATATAGGATGGAGCCTGATCATGTAAAGCTCTAAAAGTTAAGACCAGAATTTTAAAATTGGACCTAAAGGGCACTGGCAGCCAATGCAGAGCTTTTAGAATAGGGGATATGTGGGTCCTCCTATTTGAGCAGGTCAGAATTCTCGCTGCAGAATTTTGCACTAACTGCAGGCGAGACAGCTCCTTCTTGTTTAAACATGTAAACAAACTGTTACAGTAGTCTAAACGTGAAGACACAAACGCATCAATGATCATCTCCAAATCATTTTGTGACACCATTTGCCTGAGTTTAGAGATGTTCCTCAGCTGAAAAAAGCAGTTCCTGGTTAGCTGCTTGCAGTGCTGCACTAATGACAAGTCCTTGTCAAAGATAACACCAAGGTTTCTTAGGCTAGGTTTAACAGACTGGCCTAGGTCACCCAAGTACTGGTTAATCCCTGGAATTAATTTATCAGGGGCAATAACCAGTGTTTCAGTTTTACCTGGATTTAACTGGAGAGAGTTATCACTTAGCCATTGCTTAATTTCTGCTAAGCAAAGAGCTAAGGACTCAAGCCTCTGGAACTCAGTTGGTTTGAACGTGCAGTACAGCTGGATATCATCAGCGAACATGTGGAAGGAAACATCAGAAAATCTCTGAATGATTCTTCCCAGGGGGAGCAAATACAACAAAAATAAAACAGGACCCAAAACTGAACCTTGAGGGACTCCACATACCAGATCAGCTGACTCAGATCTTATTTTACCCACAATCAACAACATACGGTCTTCTTCCACAGTTAGATTAGATTAGATGAACCTTTATTTGTCCTCCAGGAGGTGGAAATTGCAGTCTCCAGTTGATAGACGATAGAGTGTCAGTATCTTAAGGCATGTTCAGCAGGCACTAGGTGATGTTGTGATTGGTCGATAGGAAACCCCTCCCCTCGGTGCCCTGGCCTCTCGATTGGTTCTGCTGTGACGGTGTTACATCACTGACAGGAGTGTGTGTGGGCGAGCTCTCGTCTCCTCATTCCCTCTCTCTCCCATTCATTCTCTTTCCTAGCGACTCAAACCATTTATCTGACACTTCCCGCTCTCCTCTCTCCATCTTCTACCCTGTTGTATCCCGTGTCTGTCTCTCACAAGCTGTACCAATAACTCATTCATATTCTTAGAGATTATCTGTCACCTGTACATATTACATGCAGTAAATATTAAGATCACATTCCCGCAAAGCAATCAATGTGCTTCCTTCATACTGTACAGATACAAACTCCCATATCTATGAAAACAAACATTTGCATGGATATCCACACACACACACACACACACACCTTATAGAAGGAGTCCATGGAGAGCAGGACCACCCAGGGGACGTCCAAAGCCTCGATGATCTTCCTGGCAACCGTAGTCTTCCCTGAAGCGCTGCCCCCACACAGCCCTGCAACACAACAACAACACAACACAGTCACTCTGTGCCAGCCCGGGGGCCACTGCAGCTACACACTCACACTGTGCCAGCCTGGGGGCCACTACAGCTACACAACACACTCACACTGCGCAAGCCTGGGGGCCACTACAGCTACACAACACACTCACACTGCGCCAGCCTGGGGGCCACTACAGCTACACAACACACTCACACTGTGCCAGCCTGGGGGCCACTACAGCTACACAACACACTCACACTGTGCCAGCCTGGGGGCCACTACAGCTACACAACACACTCACACTGTGCCAGCCTGGGGGCCACTACAGCTACACAACACACTCACACTCTGCCAGCCTGGGGGCCACTACAGCTACACAACACACTCACACTGTGCCAGCCTGGGGGCCACTACAGCTACACAACACACTCACACTGTGCCAGCCTGGGGGCCACTACAGCTACACAACACCCTCACACTGTGCCAGCCTGGGGGCCACTACAGCTACACAACACACTCACACTGTGCCAGCCTGGGGGCCACTACAGCTACACAACACACTCACACTGTGCCAGCCTGGGGGCCACTACAGCTACACAACACCCTCACACTCTGCCAGCCTGGGGGCCACTACAGCTACACAACACCCTCACACTCTGCCAGCCTGGGGGCCACTACAGCTACACAACACACTCACACTGTGCCAGCCTGGGGGCCACTACAGCTACACAACACACTCACACTGTGCCAGCCTGGGGGCCACTACAGCTACACAACACACTCACACTGTGCCAGCCTGGGGGCCACTACAGCTACACAACACACTCACACTGTGCCAGCCTGGGGGCCACTACAGCTACACAACACACTCACACTGTGCCAGCCTGGGGGCCACTACAGCTACACAACACACTCACACTGTGCCAGCCTGGGGGCCACTACAGCTACACAACACACTCACACTGTGCCAGCCTGGGGGCCACTACAGCTACACAACACACTCACACTGTGCCAGCCTGGGGGCCACTACAGCTACACAACACACTCAAACTGTGCCAGCCTGGGGGCCACTACAGCTACACAACAGGACAAGGGATGCTACCACAGAGGTTTGCAAACATGCTGCTTGGGGGACAAGTTAGGAGCTTTGTCCTCTGGTAACCACACGGTTAGGTGGACAAAAACGAATATAGCAAACTGTTTCTAGTTCCTGAGGAATTCAGTAAACCTCTGGGTTCTTCCATTGTTCATGGGCATCTATGGCTGATTACTGGGCTCTCCTTACAAACACAACAACTGCTCTTGGTCGGTATAATAAGAATCTGCGGCCTGGCCAACAGAAGGCGGGAACAGACTTCTCCAGCGTCTAACTGTGGTCACATGACACCGCGCTCTAACGCAGATTCCTGCTGAGTCAAACCCCACCGCTGGTTAAACTGCCACGGGGATCCAAGATGGCTCCCTGTCACTGATCATCAGCTTGGTCCGCACTCCCAACACATTCATCGTTTGGCAGAGAAATGACTCGGCAGAAACGTTGACTTTGATCATGAACATTAACGTGAACAAACAGGTCAACTGCAAACCAGTGTCCCGGGCTGATAGATGAAGCACAATCAGATAAGACTTTGAACCTCTGACTCAACTACAATGCAAGAGGACCACAGTGAGCACTGTGACCATGCTGGTGTGTCATGTGATCTGTCATGTGATCGTGCTGGTGTGTCATTGACAGTGCTGGTGTGTCATGTGATCTGTCATGTGATCTGTCATGTGATCTGTCATGTGATCGTGCTGGTGTGTCATGTGACAGTGCTGGTGTGCCATGTGATCGTGCTGGTGTGTCATGTGATCGTGCTGGTGGGTCATGTGATCTGTCATGTGATCGTGCTGGTGTCATGTGACAGTGCTGGTGTGTCATGTGATCGTGCTGGTGTGTCATGTGATCGGGCTGGTGGGTCATGTGATCTGTCATGTGATCATGCTGGTGTGTCATGTGATCTGTCATGTGATCTGTCATGTGATCGTGCTGGTGTGTCATGTGATCTGTCATTGATCTGTCATGTGATCGTGCTGGTGTGTCATGTGATCTTGCTGGTGTGTCATGTGATCTGTCATGTGATCGTGCTGGTGTGTCATGTGATCTGTCATGTGATCGTGCTGGTGTGTCATGTGACAGTGCTGGTGTGTCATGTGATCGTGCTGGTGTGTCATGTGATCGTGCTGGTGGGTCATGTGATCTGTCATGTGATCGTGCTGGTGTGTCATGTGACAGTGCTGGTGTGTCATGTGATCGTGCTGGTGTGTCATGTGATCGTGCTGGTGGGTCATGTGATCTGTCATGTGATCATGCTGGTGTGTCATGTGATCTGTCATGTGATCTGTCATGTGATCGTGCTGGTGTGTCATGTGATCTGTCATGTGATCTGTCATGTGATCGTGCTGGTGTGTCATGTGATCTTGCTGGTGTGTCATGTGATCTGTCATGTGATCGTGCTGGTGTGTCATGTGATCTGTCATGTGATCGTGCTGGTGTGTCATGTGATCTGTCATGTGATCGTGCTGGTGTGTCATACCGATCACAAAGGCCTCCTTAGACTGGGTCCCATGTTCGTTGTACCAGGGGGGGCGCCCCGCTGTGTAGATGGTGCGTTTGGACGTCCGCAGGAGGGGGGGCTCCGACTTGCACTGGCTGGTGGTCCGTTTCCGTGGCGACAAGCCCATGTTGATGGCAGGGAGAAGACGATCCAGGGATCCATCGCCCCCTCCACTGTGGAACAGCAGACAACACTGTCACCTACACTGTTCCAACACTGTCACCTCCACTGTTCCAACACTGTCACCTACACTGTTCCAACACTGTCACCTCCACTGTTCCAACACTGTCACCTCCACTGTTCCAACACTGTCACCTACACTGTTCCAACACTGTCACCTCCACTGTTCCAACACTGTCACCTACACTGTTCCAACACTGTCACCTCCACTGTTCCAACACTGTCACCTACACTGTTCCAACACTGTCACCTACACTGTTCCAACACTGTCACCTCCACTGTTCCAACACTGTCACCTACACTGTTCCAACACTGTCACCTCCACTGTTCCAACACTGTCACCTACACTGTTCCAACACTGTCACCTCCACTGTTCCAACACTGTCACCTACACTGTTCCAACACTGTCACCTCCACTGTTCCAACACTGTCACCTCCACTGTTCCAACACTGTCACCTCCACTGTTCCAACACTGTCACCTACACTGTTCCAACACTGTCACCTACACTGTTCCAACACTGTCACCTACACTGTTCCAACACTGTCACCTACACTGTCACCTACACTGTTACCTACACTGTTCCAACACTGTCCCCTACACTGTTACCTACACTGTTCCAACACTGTCACCTACACTGTTCCAACAATGTCACCTACACTGTTCCAACACTGTCACCTACACTGTTCCAACAATGTCACCTACACTGTTCCACTGCAGCTGACGCCCCAACCCAGAGAGCCTTGGCAGCTACTGCTGGGACATTCCTGTCCATCATGTTCATGTTGCTTGGAGGTGCTGCTGAATAAGATGTGTTGAAACAGGACAGAGATGTCTTCATGGCTGCTCTTCTCAGAACTTCCAACCCAGCCACATACCAACCCGAGCATCATGAAAGGTTATAAAGGGTGTGACAATAACAAGGTTATTTCAGAACCATTTAGTGATTGGAAATGAGTCACGCAGTCAACTGACAGAACACATATGTACGTTTCATTCAACCGGTTTCCAAACAGGTCCAGCCACAAGCCCAACTTTAAAGTCAACAGAAAATACTAAACAGAGAAGACAAAAACACAGTACGCATGATGTGGAGTCATGTGGCTGAGCGGTTAAGGAATCAAGCGTAATCGGTAAAGTAATCAGAAGGTTCCTGGTTCGGACCCCGGCTGTGCCAACTTCGCTGTGCAGCGCCGTCCCCTCGGAGCCCCAGAGCCTCTGTCCAGGAAACTGACACGGACCGATCATGGAGCCTCCAGATGTGGAGGCTGTGGGTCTGAGCCTGGCCCCAGTCTGCTGGAGCTGCCTGGGGGGGTGGGGCAGGGTCCAGGGGTAGGGCTGGCTGCTGAGGTCAGGTGGGGAGGAGAGGGAGGGACGTGGACAGGAAGGTCCCGGTGAGAAGCAGGTGTTAGGCTGCAGAGGGGTGACCACGAGCCATGGGGAGTCTTCACCCTGCTCCTCACCCACACCGGAGACAGCCTCTCTGGGAGACTTGCAGGCTTCGCCAAAGCAGCTTTTCACAATCAGGCGACAAGTCACACAAAGTCCCACTGGGAAACACCAACAACCCTGGCCTGCACTTCACTAGTGCACTGATGAAGCCTATTCATTTGTTTTAACAGCGTTGGACTGAAACCTTGGTTGTTGCTATTTAGAGCGTCAGTGTGAAGGTTTCTGCCCTTCTGAGCGGCAGGGGTCTCTGACCCCCTGGTAGGACACAAACCCAACGGAACAACATGAAGATTCAGCAGAATATTCCATTAAGACTCTACTTGGGAATCTGCTAACAACTTTAGGAACACGGACAAACCCTTAGTTAGAAATACTGTCATTAAAACACCTCAAGTTTTCAAAGGAAAAACAGCCTCTCTCTCCACATCAGGAGCAGACCCAGATCTGAGCATGACTCCAGCTGATAGAGAGAACACAGACACCTACTAGAGTGAGCGGGAGATCCACACCTCTCCCTTGGAGGACTGCAGACTGCCAGAAGCCATCTCTGTGATCCTGTATGGTCTAGTTAGCGTGTGGTCCAGCTGGTGTCCAGGGCAGCACTGAGAAGAAACAGCCACAACCGTCTCCACGCCCTTCACTTCGCAGCTTACATCACTGCTGTTAACCATTCTAACCCCTGGATAACCAGCTGGGGCTAAAGGTGAGAAGAACAGCAGCAGCAGCCCGGGTGTGTGAGCGCGCGCGCCTGTGCGTTATCTTATCGGACTTGAGCCCACCTGGGCGGAAGCAGGGCAAACAGAACAGACGCACGGCCAACCTTTGAGGCGCACTCTAACTGGGGGGGGGGGGGGGGGGGGGGGGGGCAATAAAAGATTAGCCAACTGCTTTGACTGTGCACCCTGTCCTCAATCCATGGTACCGATACCCAGGAGGGTCAAACAGTCCTGGAGCTTTCTGGGGGGGGTGTGGAACAGTGTCAGGATCCCCTGGGCTGCTGGGGAGGAGTGATCATAATAAGAGCTATTGGGATGCAGGCAACACAACATGCTGAACCCAGTGGACTCGACACAAACGCGTTCGAATCTGTATAGTCGCACTTTAAATCTCTGTCACTCGTGTGACTTCTGTCACAAAATTCAGTCACTCGTGCATCCTAATTCAGTCACTCATGCATCCTAATTCACTCACTCATACATCCTAATTCACTCAGTCATACATCCTAATTCACTCACTCATACATCCTAATTCACTCAGTCATACATCGGTACCAAAAGGACTCTGCTTACAGTATCTGAACGGCCCTTAGGGGTCCTGTAGTGTCCACAACAACCCCCAACAACCCTCAGGGGCCTCGTCAGTGTGGGACCGACATGCAGACTGACGGACAGGTGTCAAGGAAGACTGCCGCACGACAAGGACCCCCTGCCCCCACCCCCCTAGGCGCGATCACTCTCTATCCTTATCACAACAGTTCCCAGGTCACCTGAGGCTACAAGACAGACCCAGGTGAGCCCCCAGATCCAGGTGAGCCCCCAGACCCAGGTGAGCCCCCAGATCCAGGTGAGCCCCCAGATCCAGGTGAGCCCCCACACCCAGGTGAGCCCCCAGATCCAGGTGAGCCCCCAGACCCAGGTGAGCCCCCAGATCCAGGTGAGCCCCCAGATCCAGGTGAGCCCCCAGACCCAGGTGAGCCCCCAGCCCCAGGTGAGCCCCCAGCCCCAGGTGAGCCCCCAGCCCCAGGTGAGCCCCAGCCCCAGGTGAGCTCCAGCCCCAGGTCCCAGGGACATCATCGTGTGTCTTACCTGTCTGAGCGCAGGTTCCAGCAGCCAGATATCCGAGCTCCACAGTAAGCTGGCAGAGTGTTCATGATCAGAGGAAGTAGCACGCTTCGACTAGCCGAGCTGGACTAACGTCTCAGAGCTGCCTGTTACCAGCAAGGCTGTCGCTAAGCACAGGCTACACAAACAGCCTCCCTCCTCACACAGACACACACACACACTAGCTAGGTTAACTGCCCCTTGGCAAAACTTGAGAGAGAAAGAGAGACTGAGAGAGAGAGAGAGAGCGAGAGAGAGAGAGCAAGAGAGAGAGAGAGAAGGAGGAAAAGAAACTGAGGGGAGAAACGAAACTATGCTTTTAACTTTAGATCCGCTTTGCTTTCTATTGAGTCAGAGAGAGACAACACTGTCGCAGGAGAGAGAGAGAGAGCGTTAGGAGTGGAAAAGCAGTAAAGCCTTTCCCTCCTTCTCTCTCTCTCTCCCTCTCCCTCCCTCTCTCCCCTTCTCTCCCCCTGCCCCTCAGGCTTCTGGCCAACAAACGTAAGAGGATAACCTATCCTCCAGATTATGTTCGTTAGATGGTATTAATAGCTGCAGGTTAGAGAGACCTCCCCTCTTAAACACACACACAGACCAGCTGGTCATCTGCTCCTGACAGTCACTGAGCAGGACTCTTCAGTAGAGACGGGGGGGGGGAGAGCAGAGGAGAGAGCCAGACAGAGAGACCTGGCAGAGACAGACATCAGAGCTCAGGAGGAACCTTGAGAACGGTCCTCTGTGGAACTGTGTCCACAGCAGCAGGCAAGCAGCGCTCAAGAACATGAGCAGTGGAGCAGAGTGGACTGGAGAAGAGAGGGAAGGGAAAGGAAACGCACACACACACACACACACAGTTTTGCACTAGCATGGACACACACAAACAAACCAACACACAAACAGGAGACAATGCCGCCACGCTTGATCGCCACGCTTGATCACTCAGAGACACAGAGCTAGCCCCCCCCACCCCCCCCTCCCCCCAGCACACTGACTGAGGGCAAAACAGCATGATGAAACTCTACCCTCTGCCTGCCCCCTCGTCAGCTGGGAGAGAGGAGTGGCTTTACAAACACACACAAGCATCACACACACACACACACACACAAGAGCATCACACACACACACATCTGCACACCTACACGAGCACAAACACTCACGTGGGTGCACGCATGCACACACGCACAGACGCACAGCGTACACTCTGGAGAGCATGCACACACGCTCAAGTGTGTTTACACACCGACATATTTACGCACACACTCGTGTACTCTAGCACACACACACACTCAAGAGACTTCGAGAGACCAACCATTAGGATTCCTACCGGTTGTCTTGGTGGCAAAAACAAACTAGTGAAGTTTCCATGTCGTTGCTAAGAGCTTCATTTTCGCCATGGCAACTGTGTACTGTACTCAGAATGGAAAGTGCTCTAATTCTGAGGCTTTATTGAGTAAAATAACTATTTTCATTCGATATCATAAAGCTTTGACACAGGCCTCCATACTGTGACGGTACTGACAAAACACCCTGCAGGCGAAAAAAAGACAGTATAATGGTGAAATGAACATCTTCATGAAATTATTTACCATGTGATAATACACAGGCCTAGAGGAAAGCCAAATCTGCATATCCTCTTTCTGAAAGATCAAAGAGCTCCACCATTTTGGGGCCAAATGTTCTTTGTCCTGCTGGCTAGTGTGTTCAGATCTGGGAGCAGAACAGCAGAGATGTCAGACTTCTCAGACCAGGTTCTCTCACTGAGAACCACTTCTGGATGGGGGTCAAAGTGTCTCCATCTGAAACCTTTTCTGCAATGGAACCCACCTGGACGAACGAGAGGGTCTACCCCCCCTCCCCCCTCAGATCTAGGGGGAGTTATGTAACCACACACGCCCACCCTGGTGCTCCACAGCTGCTCTCACTAGCCTCAGCGGTCCACACATACTAGGCTCAAAATAGAAACATACATTTAGGTTTCTTGAGAAAAAGTATTTATACTTGTAATACTTGTGATTAAATATAAAACAATATGTCTTCTACTGTTATTTAATGAAAACAGGTGTTTAAGGCCTAGTAATGTCACAGAACACAGCTCACAGAACACAGAAACACAGCTCACAGAACTCAGCTCACAGAACACAGCTCACAGCTCACAGAACACAGCTCACAGCTCACAGAACACAGCTCACAGAACTCAGCTCACAGAACACAGCTCACAGAACACAGCTCACAGCTCACAGAACACAGCTCACAGAACTCAGCTCACAGAACACAGCTCACAGAACACAGCTCTGATAAGAGAACACAGCTCACAGAACTCAGCTCACAGAACACAGCTCACAGCTCTGATAAGAGAACACAGCTCACAGAACTCAGCTCACAGAACACAGCTCACAGCTCACAGCTCTGATAAGAGAACACAGCTCACAGAACTCAGCTCACAGAACACAGCTCACAGAACACAGCTCACAGAACACAGCTCACAGCTCACAGAACACAGCTCACAGAACACGGCTCACAGAATACAGAACACAGCTCATAGAGCACAGCTCACAGAACACAGAACACAGCTCACAGAATACAGAACACAGCTCACAGAACACAGAACACAGCTCACAGAATACAGAACACAGCTCATAGAGCACAGCTCACAGCTCACAGAACACAGCTCACAGAATACAGAACACAGCTCATAGAGCACAGCTCACAGAATACAGAACACAGCTCACAGAACACAGCTCACAGAATACAGAACACAGCTCATAGAGCACAGCTCCTGATCCTGCCTATGTAGTAACACCCTCTTGTGGTTTATAGAAGTATCTGACAGAAGCCCTATAGACTCAGAGTACAGCACGAGCAAAACTGTTCACATTGGGATCCTCTGCAGTGTTTTATGTGTGATTATTTGTATTCAGCAAGGTTGTAATAAACACATTACAGCATTACAACCAGGGGGACAGTAGTTATAACACTTCACCAATGTTAAGAACAGTTCAGGAAGGACGCGTGTATTTCCTCTCGGGAACCCGTGGTACTATTTATGGTTAAAAAGTCTGTGAATAATGCAGTTTTAAACTTTGCGAACAGTTTCTCATGAACACACGGATGAATATCAGTCTTTTCAACACAGCGCTGTATTCCAGAGCTCAGAAAGTAGAAGCACATTATAATTCAGTTAACCTGGTTACTAACATGCTGATGTACACTCTATTGTTTGAAAACACTTTAAATACGAGTGTACCGATAGTTGGAGCCATACAGGCTGTGGTTACAGTACATCATGTCTCCATGTTTGGGGCAGGTTTTGAAGGTTTAAGTGCGATGATCAAGTTACAGAGATCATTAAGATATGAATCCCCCCCCCCCCCCCCCCGGGCAGACCGCCCTCCCCTCGTCCTCCCCCCGGGCGGCCCCTCCCAAAAGACAGACCGAAGTATGCGCACAGTAACCAGCGGTGCGGAAATCCATCTATCCACTTTCCGCAATGACTCTCAACAGTTACAATCACTGAGCAGGAAGATCTACCACTACACTTTCAGCTTGTCTGTTCTGTTCTGTTCTGTCTGTTCTGTTCTGTTCTGCTCCTGGCTTCCATGATGCTTCATGGAGTCCCTGGCCATGCTTCAGTCTAACCCTCCAGCAGGAGGAGGTTCCTCTCGGTTCTAGTCTCCTCCAACAAGCCTCCTGTATTTACCTGTTAGAGGACGCCTTCTCTTCCTTCTCCATGTTTAAGCCCCTTCCTCCTCTGCACACTGGATACATTGTTCCTCTACTTGACAATCAGCTGTTCGTCGAGGAGCGACAACCCAATGCATCATGGGTATTGTAGTACTTTAGAATCCCGTTACAGCGCGGAGGTGTTCTGGAACAGTCCGCATGCGGACTCCGCGGCCCATGAAGCACCACGTGACGTGTTAGGTCGATCTTTACGTGTCTTCATATATGGTTCCACTGAACACAGGGTTAATGCATGACCCAGACTAACCACGTGGAAGAGGCAGAAGCATGGCCATAAACCCGTAGAAAGCACAATGATACTCTGACACATGTACTTTTGCCCATTCGATTCCTACGGGTTTTCGTTTTTACTGTTGCTTATTGGGCACGATATCTAGTCTATTCGTCACGAATGAGAACATTTGACTGTAATATAGGTTCAGTTTAGAACTATTCATGTCATGATACAAATTCAAAGCGTGATCACAAACTTAGTCAACAACATTTTAATTCATTAGTTGAGGGATAATAATGCACAGGTAATACAACAGTTTGGAAAAATGGTAACAGTTCAGAACCAGAGAGGAAGTGGCACCTGCCTTAGATAAATAGCTTCATGTCACCTTAATGTCAGACATCACATCACCTGTAGCAAGTTTCCTCCTCTATCTTCTAACCAGTTTCCACATACTAACATCTTATCCCACCCATCTGGTGAATAGGAAGGGTTCTCTCTCTCATTTTAGGTGACATAAAAATTGAAGGATATTGTATTGCAAAAACAGTACATTTTCAAAATAAGAGACATCAGAAGCCTGTTGAAATACAGAACACAGACCTTCAGAGGGGTGTGTGGGGGGGGGGGGACGACGACAAGGGAAGACACTCCTGCCTGTGGATCCCCAGGTATAAAAGTCACACCACTCACAGCCCAGGGCACTAGAAAGCTCCAACAACACTCCTAATTCAAGCCTATTTCATGGGATAGTAAGTGCACTAAATACATAAACAAACACACACACACACACACACTTCCCAGTCCCATGTTGAGTAGATATTAATGGACACTCTTGATGTGTTTGTCCACGTATTCTGAAAAATCTCAATGAATATTAATGTGCATCCTCGAAACTGTTAACACAACTGGGTCAACACAGGACACGTCGCTTTTATTGGACTACAAATCTAATGTTTTTGTACCTTTTTTTTTTATTTCAGAAAAAAATACATTATCGAAGCAAACAAAGTTACGGGGGTGTGAAATAGTGCCGTTAAATTTGAGAAATGACTCATATTGAAACATTTGCAAGGCAACAAAACCGACAAAATCTGGTGTATTGCTGTTTCTCTAAACATATTGTTGCAGTAGGCTGACACTGCAGGATATGTGTTCTCCATCTGCGCTAGGAAGACGTATAATAAAGGGCAAGATCAAATATGAAACATTCACCATAGTAAGCAGCGCTAAACTATCCTATCGCAACACCAAAGCTCGCTGGATAAACAACGTTCAATATGACAAACCGCTCAAACAAGTGACAAGCAACTCATGAATTCAAAGTGTGTCAAGTTCATCACTTGACTGGGAACTCGACATCCAGCCACTTTCAAGGTGCTTCGTCCAGCCACCATCTCCAGCCCAGACCTCGCAAGGACAACTCCTACTGACAAGCTCAAAGTACAAGTTAGCAGTCATCTACTGTCTGCAGAGTAGCCACCCAACCTGGAGACACAAAGAACACAAGGCTTTCTCACCATGGGTGCAAGACAGAGAGAGTGATGTCATCATAACAGAGAGCCAATAGCACCCTGAGCTTTCTGCCTCCATCGAATCTGAATGATTCCTGACTGATCCTATGGAAAATAGTGACACCTACATCTGATAGGAATGACAGGGTCTGTCTGTCTGTCTGTCTGCCTGTCTAAGGCCAGACGATCTGGAGAACAGTCTCTCTTCAGCAGTCCTTAAGGTAGAAGGGCAGGTGAAGCACCCTTTATATTCTAACATACTTCATTCTCCTCTCAAGTCACATCTATGTACACATTAAAAGCTTTGACTAAGTAATATACACAAGAGGTTATAAAATAGATCGGATCTGTCATTTTCAGGCAGGAGATTATTTTGATTAATGGATATACATTGCAAATATGAATCAAATATTTGATGGAATTTATCCTTTGATCAAATTATTACTATAACAATTTGTTTGTTTGTGGTGGTTCAAGTATCTACTTTAAGAATGTACCATAGCTAAAATATGAATTCTCTGATTGCACACAATAGCTTTTATCATAAATTAAACTAAATGTTTCTATTTTATTTCATCTAAACAAGTAAAGACGAGTCCAACAGCCTCTGCTGTGTTGCATTTCTAAGGACCGTTATGGCTTAGTGTAGAGTGAAGGCTCCTAACTTCTCCAGATTCAACACAGGCCTTGCTTTGAAAATGGGACATGGAAACCTCCACGCATATTTCTGAAGACCCTGCTGCTGTTTTCAGTTCAGGGGTCATGACCCCCCAGGGTTAGGGTTAGGCATGGATAGACTGATCCTAAATATACTCTGAGGGGCCACTGAATATAAGGTAGGGGTGAAAGATTAGCAGTGCTTTTTAAGTGCAAAAGGGACTAGCAAGAGATTTGGATTTAAAGTGCAAGACATTCGCATTTCGATACAAGTAATAACACCTAAATCATCATTTCGTTTTTTGTTTCGTTTTTTTGTTTGTTAAAAGATGATCATCCTTAGAGTTGCTAGAAAAGACGTTTTGCCCTCGTTTATCAACTCCTACAAGCAAAAACAGCTTTGACTTTTTCACGCTTAACTCCGACCCCAAGTTCAAAATTGTGGTAACTTAGTTGATTGTGCTGCACACGCATCTTCCATACATACTCATTATTTAGTCATCACCGTGGGTACTCAACAATATTCAAAAGACAGAAATAAGCGGTTAATGTAGAATAAAGGATTAGAACTTTTCCAGGTGTACTAGTGCCATTCTGGGTAATGTGCTCACATACAAAAACTTATATTGTGGATATTCTATTGACACAAGTTAAACAACCCTAATTGTACATGTTGTGCCCTGTGTATAATCACTACTGTGACAGTGGATGCAGGCGCACACACAGTCATGTTAAGATGCTTCCAAGAGATTTGAGGGGAAATTATAACATCCAAACCAAATCCTAGTTTGAGCTAAAGTTTCAAAGATATTAGCTATAAATCCAGGGCAAAATCAACAAATAGGCCTTTAAAGTACCACACTTTAAAAGTTAACATTTCATGTCTGTTAACAGAAAGACAAAGTAAAAAATAAGGCCAACCAAGATATAAAATAAAACAAACATAATATTGCACAGTGGCAGACTCTTTGCTAAACATTTTCTACTTCAACTTCCAGCTGCCACAATGTAAATAACAAGAAGAAAAAACACATCGCAAACGAGTCAGGACTCAGTTCGACTTTCCTGTCTTGGAAATCACTTTGATTATATTCATATAGAGAGATAGAGATATAGATATAGATATTGTATATATATACACAGTACATTATATCCATGGAGAAAACACTAGCAGGATATGACCTCACCATGCTAATAGAATATCCTTGTAAAAACCTCTCAAACACAACATGAACCCACATACATGAAGAGAGAATTATGTTAACGTCAATTGAAATACTACTTTTGCTTCAAATATGCTATTATATGCTAGAAATCGGGATTTTAACTTTGATTACAACTAACCCCAGACACAACACAAGCAAGAGGAGAGAAAAAAAAGAACCTTAATAATGGAATGAAGAGAAATACTGAATACTGTTAAAACGTCTGGATATTCCAGTAAGACACAGAAACTAAAAGGGTTTAAACGCAAAAGAGTGAAATGAAACACATGAACTGATTGGTTAGCTTGTTTACGGTGTTTTTAGTTGTCTTCTCTGTCACCAGTCTTACTATGATGTCATGACTTTGAGCTTACTGGAGTAATGCTGTGAGCTTCCAGGCCCCTGGTTCACCGGGAGCCAAGCTACTCTGAAGGGGTCACCTTCCTTGGTTTCCCCCGCCTGGTGGCAGGTGGGTTGGGGTGTCTGTTCAGGGTGGGGCTCCCCCTGTCTGTGGAGGCCAGGGTCTGAGTGGGGGTCTGCGTAGGGGGGGAGGCATGAGTGAGGGTGGATGTTGAGTTTTGGGTGGCGGTGCTGGGAGGAGTGTTTGTCTGTGCAGCGGCTGCCTCAGGGGGGCGCTCTTTGGGTTTGCGACCTCTCTTCTTGCCGGCGGAGGCGCCGTTCTTCACCTCCATCTTGATTCCATTGTTCTCTGGGGTTTTGGCCTTGTTTACGATGACCATGTGACTTGCTGCCCGGAACCAGTTCTGAGAGGAAGATCAGGGGCATCGATAACGAAGGGGGGGGGGGGGGGGGGGGTGGGGGAGAGAACAAAGACACAGGTTAGTAGGTCTGTATGGAAGAGACTGAGGTAGGAGTGGGTGAAATGCACAGACACCCTATTCGAAAATATACGCCCTAGTTTTGAGTTCCCGCCTCCCAGAATACAGTGCTAGGTGAAAGTGACCCACCTGTGAGTGAGTCTTGCTGATGTGATACTTCACACCGCTCTCCGAGCTGAACTCCTTCTGGCAGATCAAACAGGTGTACTTCCCCACATCGTCCCCGCCCTGCAGCATGCAGAAACACACCCAGGTGACGCCGACACACGAGAGACCAGAAAGAGAGCATCGAAAACCCGCTGTTCACATATCCCACGATCCTACATCCTGTTCATAAGCAGCCCCGTGATCTGTTCAGCCTGCTGTTGTGGTTACTGCTGCATGCCATCTAATAAATTAAGCAGTGCATCTCCAGTATTGCTCTTTAGCCAAAAAGCCTTTCCCAATCTGCGCAGGATGAAGGGGGTAGGAGCTTCCATGAGACAGGACGGCAACATTAAAGGAAGAGTTCAGGGGAAACATGCATGGAGATGTTGATCGTACCTTGTTACAGTTTGCTA
Organism: Protosalanx chinensis; assembly: GCA_030340685.1. Taxonomy (NCBI): domain Eukaryota; kingdom Metazoa; phylum Chordata; class Actinopteri; order Osmeriformes; family Salangidae; genus Protosalanx; species Protosalanx chinensis. The sequence continues at coordinate 2,276,051 of CM059320.1, read as the reverse complement.
AGTGGGCTTTCAGTCCAGACACACTGGAGTAGACAGCTTCGCAGCTCTAAAACAGAGAGGAGAACTGTAGCCACAGCTGTGCGATCCTCACGCTCAATGTTCTCATTAGAGGGATTCACTGCACTCTGACCTGTGTGGCAGCGAGTGTGTGTGTGTGTGTGCAACATCAAATGCAAAGTAAAATCCAACCACTTGATTGGAGGTCTTACTCCGTTGCTGCAGCATATGAAGCCCTTCTCCTTGACCTCATTCTTCCAATCCTCCAGCAGCTTGGGACTGAAGTTAGGGAGACCCGGACGAGTGTAGTTGAGCTGGATGGGGAATTAAGGGGAAATAGATCAATTTACAAGTGTGTGGGTGAGGGGTGTATTTGTGATACTCTGGGTGTAAGTTTTCCATTTGATGGGGTTCATGGTGTGTAAATAAATAAGATTGTGTGTGTGTGTGTGTGTTCATTCATGCACGTGTTTGTGTGTGTGTTTGTCATACTCTTGATACAATACAACTTCTCTTGATGTCTAGACCAGGTGGCGCTGGGTTAGTGTGTGTGTGTGTTTCCCCTTCATGTTCACTGAGCGCTTGCCTTTGATGTGTGTGTGTGTGTGTGTTATCTCTGGGGTGCGTACCCTCTTGCTGTCTGGTACCAGGTCATCTTTGATGCGGCGCTTAGTTCCCCAGTCCTTGGCCAGCTCGTCCTCTGCGATCTCCTGGAGGTGGAACACTGCTACCTGGGCTGACCGCCGACGCACCCTGCCACTGGGGGTCCGCTCAAAGTCCTCCCCCAGACCTTCACCATCCCTTTCTCTCCCCCTCTCCTTCTCCCGGACCTCCCTGTCTCGCTCCTTCCCCCTCCCGGCAGGCCTCTGGGGCCATTCCTCCCTCCTCTCCGCCTGGCTCTGCTCTCTCCTTCCGGCCGGCGGAGCCTCCTCTGGGCTGCTGACCTGGAGGACAGGTGGAGCACAGTTGTCAGGGCCCTGGAGGAGAAGCTCTCTAGCCAGGCCGACACTGAACCCTGTGAGCTTCTTACCCTGTCCCTGGCCGTGCTGTTGGAGGTGTTGTTGTTGTTGGAGGTGGCCGTGGCGGTGGGAGGGCTGGGCGCGGCCGTGGATGGAGGGTGCTCGGTGCGGAGATGGTAGTCCCTGCCTGCTTTGGAGCGGTAGGTCTTCCCACAGTGCTGACACAGGAACACAGGCTTGTCCTCCTCAGACAGATCCCTGCCACAGCGCTTCTGATGGTACTGGTAGCCCATCAGGCTGGAGAAGTGGGCAGAGCAACCCTGTGTGTGTGTATGTGTGTGTGTGTGTGTGTGTGTGGTGGGACAACATGGAAAATGAGGCACATTCAATTGGAAATCAGGTTAGTGGAACACAGCATAAACTGATGGAAAACCATCTTTGCAATTAGCGTAGCTGAGAGATCTCGAGCAGGAGAACATGGTGAGCATGAAGGATGATGAAGTGTCTTTCTGAGACTCGGCTTCCTCTGTCTTCTCCTCGCTGTCATTTCTTTTGGCAGCAGAGCGTGAGTAATTGGAAACAGAGTGTTGATGTGAGCTCGTGACAAGAGAGAGAGAGAAATGAAAGTAAAATAAAGAGAAAGAGACTGAAGGAGAAATGAAGAGAGGGACAGAATAAGGACATAAGGTAGAGAGAGGAAGGACAGGGGGGGGGTAATTGGCAAGACTGGCTGGCAGAGAGAAAGATAAACAAACCAATAGAAAACCAGAGATACTATAGATAAGAGGTAAAGATAAAGGGGGATGGTGAGAACTGGAAAGTAAGAGAAAGAGGTTAAAGAGAGGGATACAGAGAGAGAGGAGAAAAGACAGAAAAGGAGGATAGGACATACCTCACTAGGACACTTGATTCGACCCATCTGTTTGAGCACTCTACGCAGCCTCTCTCTCTCGTCCTGCTCGTACCCCGTCTGGCCTTCGCTCCCCGAGGGCTGAGGAGGGGAACAAACACAGCGTTGCACCAGTGTGTCCCCACAAAACACCTCCCCCTCCCTACGAAAAACCCAGCTCCCAAAAAAATGTGTTTAGCATCTACGCCCGCTACGTGCCAGAGTCATTAAATGGTTTCATGGGGAGGCTCCTACTCAAAGCATGTTTATGACAACTGTCAAACTAATGTTTTCAGCGAGGCCTTTACCAGTGCCAAACGCCGACTCTGATCAGAATAACAGCTGACAGGGTTGCCAGGGGGAACACAGGGGAGGCACTGAGAAAACGGTTGAGCGGACCCTGGCAGGATCTCAATATGCTCCACTAGCCTCCTCTCCTGGTATGTTGGCATATCAGTGCAGATAGCAGAGGAGCAGAGGGGAAGGAGAGCACTCCAGATCGTTGAGATCCAGCCGGTAGTGTGTGAGCAGGAGATGAGATGGCAGCCCAGAGGAATACATCGCCCTCCCTACCCAAAGTAAATCATGTCACGCTCAGACCCCTCAGGCAGCAGCACAGACACTTCCAACAGCCTTTCATTTAGCTACGCTGAGGGAAAGAAAAAACACAAACATGTATTTTTAAATAGTTATCAGCGAGAGAGAGAGAGAGAGCGCATAAGGAGAGGAATAAAGCGGAGGAACGGTAAACTAGAGATAAATGCCAGAGATAAATAGGAGAAACAGAGATTAAGGTAGGGAGAGAGATCTGGGGCAGAGACAGAGTAAAACAGGCATGTGAACGATGCACATGGGGAAGACGATTAAAGGAAAGAGCGATGGAAAGAGACAGAGGTGGTGGTAGCGAGAGATAGAGGAGTATCATAGAAGAGTCGATGGCTGCAAGGTCAACGCCAGCAGGTGACCTCTGTCCTTCTGTCAACCTGCTGAGGTTTCCCATGCTGCACTGGGGCGTGACCATGTGACTAGAGGACATGCTGGGCACAGATTAGCAACACCTCACAGTACAGTTGTTAAAGGACGTTTAAACAGCTTTGATTAAATTAGCTTTTCATTTAGTCATTTTTTGGTCCGTTTCCCCAAATGAAGGAAGATTTTCTGGGGTCTAAACTTTGAAATGGGTGTCAAGAAAGTTTATTCGAACATCCCAGAACAGATGAATCCAGCAGTTGTGGTTGGATCAGTATTCATAATGACTTGGTGACTATGAGGCTCATTGTTGTGGCTCCTCTAGATCAGGGGTCCCCAACCCTGGTCCTCAGGGCCCCACTGTCCTGCATGTTTTAGATGTTTCCCTGGTCCTCAGGGCCCCACTGTCCTGCATGTTTTAGATGTTTCCCTGGTCCTCAGGGCCCCACTGTCCTGCATGTTTTAGATGTTTCCCTGGTCCTCAGGGCCCACAGCCCTGCATGTTTTAGATGTTTCCCTGGTCCTCAGGGCCCCACTGTCCTGCATGTTTTAGATGTTTCCCTGGTCCTCAGGGCCCCACTGTCCTGCATGTTTTAGATGTTTCCCTGGTCCTCAGGGCCCACAGCCCTGCATGTTTTAGATGTTTCCCTGGTCCTCAGGGCCCCACTGTCCTGCATGTTTTAGATGTTTCCCTGGTCCTCAGGGCCCACAGCCCTGCATGTTTTAGATGTTTCCCTGGTCCTCAGGGCCACACTGTCCTGCGTGTTCTAGATGTTTCCCTGGTCCTCAGGGCCACACTGTCCTGCGTGTTCTAGATGTTTCCCTGGTCCTCAGGGCCCACAGCCCTGCATGTTTTAGATGTTTCCCTGGTCCTCAGGGCCACACTGTCCTGCGTGTTCTAGATGTTTCCCTGGTCCTCAGGGCCCACAGCCCTGCATGTTTTAGATGTTTCCCTGGTCCTCAGGGCCCACAGCCCTGCATGTTTTAGATGTTTCCCTGGTCCTCAGGGCCACACTGTCCTGCGTGTTCTAGATGTTTCCCTGGTCCTCAGGGCCCACAGCCCTGCATGTTTTAGATGTTTCCCTGGTCCTCAGGGCCACACTGTCCTGCGTGTTCTAGATGTTTCCCTGGTCCTCAGGGCCCACAGCCCTGCATGTTTTAGATGTTTCCCTGGTCCTCAGGGCCCACAGCCCTGCATGTTTTAGATGTTTCCCTGGTCCTCAGGGCCCACAGTCCTGCATGTTTTCCATGTTTCCCTGCTCCAACACACCTGATTCAAATGAATGAGTCATTATGAAGCTCAGCAGAAGCCTGATAATGACAATTCATTTGAATCAGGTGTGTTGGAAGGGGGAAACATCTAAAACATGCAGGACAGTGGAGCCCTGAGGACCAGGGTTGAGAACCACTGAGCTAGGCCCAGCTGAGCAGGCAAGGTCACAGGACAATAAGGCCAGACTGAAGAAAAATGAGATATTTACAACTGTTCTTTCAACTCTACGTCTAACATAAATCATCTCCATAACGCTATCTGCTACTGTTTGATAGCGCAGCCACACACACACATGCATGAACACATGCACAAAAAAGCAGAGTTTGGTTCACGCAAGTCCATTAATCTTTCAAGCTTTTTGAAAAAGCCACTGGTGAATAATTCAACCATCTTCATTAGAGAAGCATTACGCTAATACAGGCAAGGCATGCTAATATCCTAATGAAGCTCCTTGCAGCAGATTATACACAGCTTCAACTAGAAGATGAGGTGAACCCCCTCGACAAGCATATCAATCACATGTTCATCTGTGCCAAGGAGCATCACCCTGGAGAGTCTGGCTGAAGAAGCCTCTCGCTGTGCCTGCTGCTGGCTGTGTGTCCCTGCTGAAGGGGGTTTCTCTTCCTGGTGGTCTGCAGACTGACCACAGGAGGTGGGATCCCTTCACTGGGGACTGGGTCAGTGTGTCTGGATTTGAAACTGGATCCATCTGACCCACATAGACCCTCTTTAATCGGACCCTGGACTTGATTTACAAGTCAATATCCACAGGTCACATCAAGACCTTTCTCCTAGTGTCCACTACTGTCTGACAGCTTAGTCCCAACCACAGACAGCCAACCATGTGTGTGTGTGTCCGTGTGTGTGTGTGTGTGTACCTTGCTGCTGTGCTCAGCCAGTGTGTGGTAGTTGAGCCCAGCCTTGGACCTGAACTGCTTCTGGCACTGTTGGCACTTCAGGGCATCTTGGAGCTGTAGGGGTGAAAGGTCACACAGAGGTTACACAGGTCACAGAGAGTTCACAGTCCTAGCTCCTCCTGAGGGGGGATCTAAGATCTGAACATCTTCACAACAGTGGCTACTTACTGACTGATGCCTTAATGATGGATTACAGCTGAGTATGAGGACTCTGAGAGGCCCTGCCAGAGAGAGGCCCTGCCAGAGAGAGGCCCTACCAGAGAGAGGCCCTGCCAGAGAGAAGCCCTGCCAGAGAGAGGCCCTGCCAGAGAGAGGCCCTACCAGAGAGAGGCCCTGCCAGAGAGAAGCCCTGCCAGAGAGAGGCCCTGCCAGAGAGAGGCCCTACCAGAGAGAGGCTCTACCAGAGAGAGGCCCTAACAGAGAGAGGCCCTACCAGAGAGAGGCCCTACCAGAGAGAGGCCCTACCAGAGAGAGGCCCTGCCAGAGAGAGGCCCTACCAGAGAGAGGCCCTAACAGAGAGAGGCCCTACCAGAGAGAGGCCCTGCCAGAGAGAGGCCCTGCCAGAGAGAGGCCCTAACAGAGAGAGGCCCTACCAGAGAGAGGCCCTGCCAGAGAGAGGCCCTGCCAGAGAGAGGCCCTGCCAGAGAGAGGCCCTGCCAGAGAGGCCCTACCAGAGAGAGGCCCTAACAGAGAGAGGCCCTGCCAGAGAGAGGCCCTACCAGAGAGAGGCCCTACCAGAGAGAGGCCTTACCAGAGAGAGGCCCTACCAGAGAGAGGCCCTAACAGAGAGAGGCCCTGCCAGAGAGAGGCTCTACCAGAGAGAGGCCCTGCCAGAGAGAGGCCCTGCCAGAGAGAGGCCCTGCCAGAGAGAGGCCCTACCAGAGAGAGGCCCTAACAGAGAGAGGCCCTGCCAGAGAGAGGCTCTACCAGAGAGAGGCCCTACCAAAGAGAGGCCCAGTGCTCCTGTATTGATCTGAAGGAAAAGGTGTTTTTTTCTGTAAGTGACCCTGATCTAATGAGCTGGTTTTATCACTGTGTAATGGCAGCACAGTCACTTTTATGGAGTCCTACAGAGCGCTGGGCCAAGGCTCCATTAAAACCCTCTCCTTTTAATAACCATTCCTAGAAAGGCACACATCTGACCGCTGGACCAATCAGAGGGCTTTTTACTATCGATTCACATCCACCTCATACTGATCCACTCTCCATTGACCCACTGACTCCTAGCCTGTCTCCTTCATAACCATAGAGGGAACCATAGAAGCACGCGTTCTACAAGCCATCCTCCACACCACTTTCCTTGGCTTTCAGGTCAGAGCACACAAGGTACTTTAGAGGACACCAGGGGGAAGAAGCCGTTTCAGACTATTAAAATGCAACCACAGTATTCTTTGCCCAGATTTCCAATCGATACCCTCTGTCTAAGGGTATTGATCTCTCCTCTGGCAGAATGACCGCCAGGGGTCCTCAGAGAGAGGTGTCTGGTAGCATGCCTGAGTCATTCCTCTCCCTGGAGGTGCGGTGACTATTAGCCAGAAGGGTACAACAACAGGTGAGAGGGGACGCACACACACACACACCTTCCCCAGATTCAACTGAACAGTGAGAATACCAGCTTGCTTTACATGGCATGGAGAGGGAATGGGACTTGGAGTGAATTTGGGAAAGTGATGTTCAGTAGGAAAAGATTTAGCGATGACAAGACCATTTGTAGTACATTTACAGAACTCCCTTTTAACACATGGCAAGTTAAGTTAAAATAGAGGCCAGGTCCATTACATTCTTCACTATGGTGTGGCACTGAGTATGAAACAGCTGAACCACTCAATAAAAAATGGAACAGTGACAACATATGGAATAGGATTTAGGGTGAGTGTTCATTTATGTATGGTGGTTTAGGAAATTCAGCAGAGAGTTGGAAACACTATTTCCTTTTTACTTCAATGAAAGGCAGATGTCTTAGTTGAAACTGTCACAGTGGATGATATCACAGTATACTGTACTGTAATCTGTACACCTGAGGTACCACAGTATACTGTACTGTAATCTGTACACCTGAGGTACCACAGTATACTGTACTGTAATCTGTACACCTGAGGTACCACAGTATACTGTACTGTAATCTGTACACTTGAGGTACCACAGTATACTGTACTGCAATCTGTACACCTGAGGTACCACAGTATACTGTACTGCAATCTGTACACCTGAGGTACCACAGTATACTGTACTGTAATCTGTACACCTGAGGTACCACAGTATACTGTATTGTAATCTGTACACCTGAGGTACCACAGTATACTGTAATGTAATCTGTACACCTGAGGTACCACAGTATACTGTACTGTAAACTGTACACCTGAGGTACCACAGTATACTGTACTGTAATCTGTACACCTGAGGTACCACAGTATACTGTACTGTAATCTGTACACTTGAGGTACCACAGTATACTGTACTGCAATCTGTACACCTGAGGTACCACAGTATACTGTACTGCAATCTGTATACCTGAGGTACCACAGTATACTGTACTGTAATATGTACACCTGAGGTACCACAGTATACTGTACTGTAATCTGTACACCTGAGGTACCACAGTATACTGTATTGTAATCTGTACACCTGAGGTACCACAGTATACTGTAATGTAATCTGTACACCTGAGGTACCACAGTATACTGTACTGTAATCTGTACACCTGAGGTACCACAGTATACTGTACTGTAATCTGTACACCTGAGGTACCACAGTATACTGTACTGTAATCTGTACACCTGAGGTCCTCTCACCTTCTGGCAGATCTCCATGTGCTTCTTGAGTCCAGGCACTGTCTTCCTGGTGACGATGGAGCAGGTGGGACAGACCACCTCCCCCCGCTCTGCGATGGCATGCTGCCACTGGACATCTGGAGCAGGACCTGACAACCAATCGGACGACTCATCAGACGGTCACATGGATGCTGAAGTCATGAGAGGGGAATGGAGTCAGTGTGGTGTTTCTGTGGGAAGCTGCACGTGTTGTGTACCAGAGCTGAGGGGTGCACCGTCTCTCCTGGAGGCTGAGGCTGGGGGCCTCCTCTGGGCATCCTCACTGTGAAGACCTGCTTCTGCTCTCTTCACGCGACCAGCCTTTAGTTTCTCCTCCACCTTGGTCATACCTGCAACAGCAAAAGAGAGAGAGAGGGAAAGGAAGAGAGAGAGAGAGAGAGAGACATTGAGAGAGAGGGAAAGGAAGAGAGAAAGAGAAGGATAGAAAGAGAGAGAGAGAGATAGGGATAGAAAGAGATAGAGAGAGAGAGAGAGGGATAGGAAGAGATAGAGAGAGAGAGAGAGATAGGAAGAGAAGGAGAGATGATCAACAGGAAAGAGTTTCACATCTGTGTCAGTGTCATCTTTCGCTTTGTGAATGTTTATAATGTCGCTCATTTATCTGAGAGTGAATGAGATAAATGTACGTCCTAGTAGTGTTTTTGTTTGTATGTGTGTGTGTGTGTGTTTGTAAGGTGCTGAAGTATGTCTAATGAGTGTGGTGTTGAGCATGAGTCACTGAGACTAGCAGGATATGAAACACCTTTGAATCGGCCAATTAACAGGCTGCTACCATCTGTAACACCTGGACAGGGGGGATTAATACACAGTCACACTAACACTGCAGTGTTGAAATAGTTTCCCCCTACTTTTACCGTGAGCAAATTTGTCCTCTTCCAGTCTATTCGATGATTCATGAAAGGGAGCTTAATGTAGCCCAGTGTAACGAGTCAACGTAAAAGAGGCAGAATCAAAGTGTCTAACAGCAGCTGTGTCAGAGGACAGGTGAGAGCAGATGGCGAAGAAACCTTTTAATCCGAATGTTCCTGAGATTGAAGGCTGCTCTCCAGTGAACTTCTTGGGGGTTTTCTGCTTCCGCCCTGGCTCAGGAGGAAAACAGAGATCAAGACACGGTCAAACACACATCGGCTCATTCCTAACAGTGCTCCATAGTAGCCTAACTCCCGAAGAATGTTTAGTGTTCCTGTTCATTTAGCAGGCTTTATATTTAAAATGCTGTACAGCTATTCGTGTGTGTAGTCATGTGTACACACTCCAGGTGTGGTAACCTTACTGTGCCTCATCCTCTCAGGGTCCTCGTCAGTGAAGGGGGGGGGGCAGGCTGCCCCCCTCGCTCTCGCTGCCCCCGGGGGTGACGGGCGAGGAGTCGGAGGACGACGGCCTCTGCTGCGTCTGGTAATGCACTGCAGCCTGCTGGGGGAAGGAGGTGCTGGAGGTGTGGGAGGGGTGGGCGGTGTGGGAGGGGTGGGCGGTGTGGGAGGGGTGGGCGGTGTGGGAGGGGTGGGCGGTGTGGGAGGGGTGGGCGGTGTGGGAGGTGTGAGAGGTGTGAGTGGGGTGGGAGGTGTGTGTGGGGTGGGAGGTGTATGCGTGCTGTTTCCTCTCTGCCCTCTGGGGGGCGACCTCTCCGTTCTGGGAGGGAGAGGACATTTCGTGGGTCTTCTTCACTTTGAAGAACAGCGGGGAGGGCGGGCTGTTCTCCAGAGGCCTGGAGAGAAAGACAGAGACGGTCAGAGTGGAACCCTGATCTGAGGATAAGACACATCGGACGATGGGGGGGGGGGGGGGGGGCTGCACCTCTTCTTGGGAGAGGTCTTGATGGGACTCTTCTGCAGATTGGACTCGGACTTGGTTTCCGTGCTGACCCTGTCGGGGTGGTTCCACAGCTTATGCTTCTGCAGGCGGACCTTGGTGGCAAACACAGCCTCGCAGTAGGGACAGCCATGACTCAGCTTCTCCGCTAGGGGGGCCTGGCACAGGGAAGAGACGCTGGAGAATGAGCCGGGGATGTGGGAGGGAAGGAGCAGGGGACGGGGCGAGGAGTGGGCTGGAGGTGGAGATGTGTTTAAGGGGAGGGGGGGGTGACGTGTCGTACCCCCTGGCAGCGCTGGTAGTGGTACTTGAGACCGTAGATACTGGGGAACTCTAACCAGCAGCCTGAACTTGGACACTTTACCCTGGAACATCTCTTAAACTCCTCCTTCCACTGAACCATCATGTGGGACTGCACAGTGGAGAGAGAGAGAGAGACAGACAGAGAGGGGATTATAGAGAAGAGAGAGAGACACACATAGACAGAGAACATAGAGGGAACATGTTCCAGTAACCATCGTGGGGATAACAAACACATGGCACTAGACAGAGCAGGCTTTTGGACTGGTGCAGCATGGTGCTGTGCATGTCCAGCAGCAGGCAGCAGAGCTGGACCGACACCCACCCACCTCCCAGCGCTCAGGTACTCACTGGGATACTCCTGAGGTCCTGCACTTCTGCCCGAGGACGGCCTTTCTTCTTCCCCTCCACCCGCTCAGCACACAGGGGGTCTGACAGAGAGGACAGGGAAGAGACTCTCTATAATACAGGACATATATGGCAAAAAAAACGTATTTTACGAATCATTTTTTTCTCCCTTTTTTGTTTCGCTGTACTACTGTGCTGAATTAACAGTCCCTTCCTCATCTGACCTGATCTGGAACATCTGACATAGCTATTGTGATCTTAACAACAGAACAGCGTTGGCACGTTGTCCAGTAATGAAGCAGTGCAGACCCAGATGTGGTGGCATGTTAAGGAGGGCTCAGCGGTGTGTGTGTGTGTGTGTGTGTGTGAGTGTGTTGGTGTGTGTGTTTGTGCCAGAGAGAGGGAGTGTGGGTAAAGGCCATTCCCTGAGCCAAATAAATCACCTATAAATCACCGCTGCTTATGAACCTCTGACACAGCACACACAGAGGACACCCTGCTCTAGCTGTGGAATCTCCTTTATCTCTCCCACTCTCTCTCACACACACTCTCTCCCAGATTCACGCCCTCCCCCCCCCCCCTCTCCACCTCGTTCCCTTTCTCGTTGTTTTTTTCGACCCTCTTAGCAAGTCTTTCTCCTTTAGCACATTCTCTCTCTCTCTCTCTCTCTCTCTCTCTCTCTCTCTCGCTCTCGCTCTCGCCTGCTTTTCTGTTCCCTGCTATTTCTCCCCCCCCTCCCTCTCTCCCATCTCACTTCCTCTCTTGTTCCCCCCACTCCCTGAGTGAGTAGGACAGGCTGGCTCATTATTGCTCCCTTCTCTGCTACAATTAGATCAGCGCTCCAGCATCCCTCCACCCCACCGCCCGGTGGCTCCACATCACTGCTGCTACGCTGCCCCCCCCCCCCTACCCAGCAAGAGAGGGAGGGCTGGGGGAGGGTGCAGAGGCGAGGGGGGGGGAGGGGGGGGGGGGGGCGCTGAAAGGACAGGCGGAAGGAGGGGAGAGTGGGGGTGAAAAGGAGAGCTCCAATCTAAACAGCAGTACGGAACTACAGCTGCTATCCATCCTCTAACATGACCCGGCCCCAGCTACTACAACCCAGCTTCCTGCCCCCACGCTGACGCCCCCGAGCTGGCCCGGCCTGCAGCAGCGGCGGGGAGAGCAGGGACGGCCGCTGGTCACTTCACATCCGCAGAAGATGAGTTCAAACTCATGTCTGACTCCAGCAGCCAGCAACACTCCTGTGTGTGTGTCTGTCAGCGTTGTGACACCTCCACCTCCGGTGATGTACCACCCGTCAGGGGAAAACAGCCCAGAGATGGAGGCATGTTGACATCGGTCTACATCATCTCCTGTCTACATCATCTCCTAACTACATCATCTACTGTCTACATCAGCTCCAGTCTACATCATCTCCTGTCTACATCATCTCCTAACTACATAATCTCCTGTCTACATCAGCTCCAGTCTACATCATCTCCTGTCTACATCAGCTCCAGTCTACATCATCTCCTGTCTACATCAGCTCCAGTCTACATCATCTCCTGTCTGCATCATCTCCTAACTACATCATCTCCTGTCTACATCAGCTCCTGTCTACATCAGCTCCAGTCTACATCATCTCCTGTCTACATCATCTCCTGTCTACATCATCTCCTGTTTACATCATCTCCTGTGTACATCAGCTCCTGTCTACATCAGCTCCAGTCTACATCATCTCCTGTCTACATCAGCTCCTGTCTACATCACCTACTGTCTACATCATCTCCTGTCTACATCACCTACTGTCTACATCATCTCCTGTCTATATCATCTCCTGTCTACATCAGGGCCTGTTTGCCTCTGACTGACTGAGGGGATTAAGGAAAGGTTAGAGGATTTCGAACATAAACGAATTGACTTTATGTAATCATTATTCATATGAAAACAGCTCTTGTTAGCTAAGGGATTTCCTTTAGCCCTGAACACCTCTCATCTCTCTCAGACATGTCTACCAAAGGTGTGTGTGTCTGTGTGTTCTCAAACACTGGTAAGGGATTACACACAAAAAAACTTGACGGTGAACGAAAAAACCCAAAGTTAATCATAGAAAGGTTTATGAAAGACAAACATACACACATGCACATGAATACACTACATGGACAACACGTACACACATACACAAACATGAAATTACGATAACGTAACGGTGATACGTTTGCTAACGTTCTTTGGGCATCATTTAGAGGCTTTCGTACCCAGAGGCTCACACACATAGCACACACACGCATGCACTCTGCTAACAGCTCATAGGGGTAGAAGGCTAAGTCTGTAGAGCAGCATGTTGATATTCCCAAGGCATCTGAACATTTCTCTATCAAATGTCTGGGTAGCAGCTGGAGAGGTGATTCAGTGAGAGGGTAAAGCTCTTGTGCTGAGGAGGAAATTGAGCGTGCATTTTAATTCCTGTCTCTGAAAATAAAGGTCTCTTAAAAAAGGCATAATTAATGAATTCCGCTCTTAGGGAAGATATGTTCCTGTTGCTATGGGAATAAGATCCACTTGTCTTAGCTACCACTGTTGGACCTTTTTTCAGCACATAACAATCCAGAACACACACACACACACACACAAATCCACACACACACGCTCAACATATATTTTTTCGTGTAATTATTCATTCAACTTTCTCAGGTAAAAAACAAACAAAATGAAGACAGCAGAGTAGATGAGAGGGGGGGTAAAGAGAAGAGATGAAGTGGAACGGAACACGCAATTGAAACGTTCAAGTGAAAAGAACGAAATACAAGTGAAAAGGGAAGGAGATAAGGCGGAGGGCCCAGGAGTTCTGCCAGCTGCCTAATGATCTCAAATAACCCCTGAGCTTGCTTAGCTACGCCTGAGACTGTCCCCCTTACACGCACACGCACACACGCACACGCACGCGCACACACACGCACGCACGCACACGCAAACACACAGGCGGTAGCAGAGAACAGTCATTTGTTTTCTTCCTAACACACAGGCGTCTTTGTCTCCTTCTGTAAGGTTTGAAAAAACAGACCAATAGTACGTCTCTGTGTCAGTGCACCGGTCTCTGAGTTCGATGCTCCAGAACCAGCGACTCCAGACACACCTCCTGTAAATGAGCCCCATGTTCGTACAGACGCTCCCAAAGCAGCAGTGTTTCAGCAGGAGTCTGTTCAAGCGGATCACGGTCTTGGAGTGTCTGCAACAGCTGGACCAAACAGTTGCCTCTTTTTTTCTTCTCCTGCCTATTTGGCTGGCCACCATTTTCCTGACACCCCTCCTGCTCTCTCTCTCTCTTTCTCTTTCTCTCTCTCTCTCTCTGTCTTTCTTTCTCTCTCCGTCTCTCTCTCTCTCTGTCTCTCTCTCTCTGTCTCTCTCGCTCTCTTTCTCTCTCTCTCTCTCTGTCTCTTTCTCTCTCTCTCTTTCTCTTTCTCTCTCTCTCTTTCTCTCTCTCTCTCTGTCTCTCTCTCTCTCTCTTTCTCTCTCCCTCTCTCTCTCTCTCTCTTCGGGCTCTGACAACACTTTTTCACCCGTCAACTTCATTTGACTGTTTTCCGACTGTAAACTGTTCTCTCCAACATATTTTCTGTCTCTCTTTTCCCCCCTCTCTCTCTCTCCCTCCCTCTCTCCCTCTCTCTCCCTCTCTCTGTCTCCCTCTCTCCCTCTCTCTCCATGTCTCTCTCTCTCTCTGACACACACACACACACACAGGCACACACATTCCTCCTTCTGCATATGTCTTCATAATCCCCTCTCTCTCCCTCTCGTGCCTCCAGACATGAACCATAGGAAGCAGACAAGAGGAACATCTTTAAACACTGCTCCTCTCACACACACACACACACACACTCTAGGTGTGTTGTTTTCATTTTCTCTCTGTATCACACACATCCCTTCACCCTCATACACACACATACAGACCCAAAAACACACACACACACAAAAGAGATTTACTTCTGCATTCAAAACCACAACATGCACAAGAGGACTTTCTCTATGAGCCAGGAAACCCCACACAGCTGAATAGCGGAGAGATCCGTTTACCGGCTCGGCTAAACCGCAATTAAACCAGCAGAATCAACAGAAAGGCTAACACACGCAGTTCTGCTGCATTATCTGGAGGCTTAACTCTGTACTTAAACTGTATTCTAGGCCTCGCATCGATTCCAGAACATACAGTATATCAATGTCTAGAGCACCACTTACGCACGTATCTGCTCAGGAGCATAGCAGCCCAATTGGCCCAAAGCCAAGCTGTTTGCTGTCAACCAATCATAGTACTGGATCTAAGGCAGCCTGTTCACATGGGACAGGGATCGCTCGGACTCACTAGTCGTGGCTCTCGGAATACACACGGAACACACGGACTGCCACAATGCGGTCTGCACGAACGAAAGCTACAGCACGCGCACACACCCGCACACACACACACACACACACGCCTTTCAGAACAACACACGGAGTGCTAGCTCCTACTGTGCAGTGTCCTCCTCAGCGACGGTGACGCACAAACATAGTTTCCCCCTCCCCCCCACACACACACCACACACACCCCCACACACACACACCCCCCCACACACACACACCCCACCCAATCCTCACCTCCAAAATCCGGCCTGCCAAACTCAGGTGTGACAGGATGACTAAAGGCTTCCACGGCCACGCGGCAGAGAAACTCACAACAATTCAATATCACCCCAAAACAAACGTTAGCGATCTGTAAGGGTTATTGATCGTGGTCCTGTATGCACACCGCAGATGGGCCTCCGAGACCCAGGACACAAACCCAAGGAAGGCTGCCTGCCCTGGAGGGACAGGGGGGCCAGACGGAGACACGGGGAGGGAATGTAGGCCTTCTGAAGGTCTCTATGCACTGAGGGAGGAAGATTGCTGGGAGAGAGGGGAAGAGCGAGAGATAGGGAGAGAGAGAGATAGGAAGAGAGAGAGAGATGGGGAGAGAGAGAGATAGGGAGAGAGATGGGGAGGGAGAGAGATGGGGAGAGAGAGAGATAGGGAGAGATAGGGAGAGAGAGAGATAGGGAGAGAGAGAGATAGGGAGAGAGAGAGAGAGATGGGGACAGAGAGAGATAGGGAGAGAGATGGGGAGAGAGAGAGATGGGGAGAGAGAGAGATAGGGAGAGAGAGATAGGGAGAGAGAGAGATAGGGAGAGAGAGAGATGGGGAGAGAGAGAGATAGGGAGAGAGAGGAAGAGAAAATTAGGGTAGAAGGGAAAGCGGGTGATATGAAAGAGAGAGAGAGAGAGAGAGCGAAGGAGAGGTACTGAAAGGAAGATAGCATCTGCCATCCGCCTGACATCTGAGACCCGCAGGTGCACTCACACTCACGACATGCACACGCACACATGCATACACACCCATTCACAAAAACACACACACACACACGTACCTATATCACATATAAAACAAGTGCTCCTGTTCAAACGCAAGCTTACACACCTGCCGTCCCCAACAAGCACCCAGAGCCTCCTTCCCTGGGTGTCTGCATGCTGACACAGACAGCCCGGCCTCTGGTCCAGAGCCTCCTTCCCTGGGTGTCTGCATGCTGACACAGACAGCCAGGCCTCTGGTCCAGAGCCTCCTTCCCTGTGTGTCTGCATGCTGACACAGACAGCCCGGCCTCTGGTCCAGAGCCTCCTTCCCTGTGTGTCTGCATGCTGACACAGACAGCCCGGCCTCTGGTCCAGAGCCTCCTTCCCTGTGTGTCTGCATGCTGACACAGACAGCCCGGCCTCTGGTCCAGAGCCTCCACTGCACAGGGGCTCAGCCTGCCTCTGCTCCTGGGCCACTGTGAAGTACTGCAGCATTTTCCACAGAGCACTCAGCAAATCAACAGAGGGCCCAGCCAAACGCTTTCTACCCGGCTTTATTACCACAAAGCAAGATGGTGGGAGGGAGGGAGGGGGGGGTGTGTGGGTGGACCAGCCCGTATTGGAACATCTTTTTAGGAATGACAGACCCAGAAATATGAAACTAGCTCCGGGAATCCAAAATGTAGGTCTGGTGTTGCTATTATTTGAAGAGGCTGAAACCCTTCCATTACCAAACAATCACATTTATGGGGCTTATGTACACACACACACACACTCTCTCTCACACACACACACATCCATATTGACCACAACCCTTCCTAGTGGCTCTCCAGCCTGGTCGTGAGACAGCTTAACCACAGCAGCGTACTGGAAGAAGCCCCACTGCTCTGGCTCCTTCAGGAAGCTCAGTCCAGCCTCTCTGTTTACACACATTAGAAAGAAATAACTGGGGAAACAATGGAGGACATGGAACCCCCCCACCCTCCCAGCCCCACCCCCCCCTCTGTTCTCTGCTGAGGGCTGTTTCATGCTAACTTTATCCTCCACATCTCAGGAGAGGAGAGAGCAGTCAGAGGAGGGAGAGCACAGTGTGGAGGCACCAGCAGATACTGGGAGGGGGGATTCCTGTGACAGGTGGAAGGAGTGCAGCGGTGTGCAGGCTGGATGACAGGGCTGTCCCAGCACCCCCCAGGCACTGCTGGAGGGATGCAAGCTGCCTTGGTCTTTAAAGGAGCAGGTCCATACTGACCTCCAGCAAACCTTCTGGAGCTACCTCAGACTGGCTGGGAGGAGGAACCCTCTGGAGCTACCTCAGACTGGCTGGGAGGAGGAACCCTCTGGAGCTACCTCAGGCTGGCTGGGAGGAGGAACCCTCTGGAGCTACCTCAGACTGGGAGGAGGAACCCTCTGGAGCTACCTCAGGCTGGGAGGAGGAACCCTCTGGAGCTACCTCAGGCTGGGAGGAGGAACCCTCTGGAGCTACCTCAGGCTGGGAGGAGGAACCCTCTGGAGCTACCTCAGGCTGGGAGGAGGAACCCTCTGGAGCTACCTCAGGCTGGCTGGGAGGAGGAATCCTCTGGAGCTACCTCAGACTGGCTGGGAGGAGGAACCCTCTGGAGCTACCTCAGGCAGGTAGGAGGAACCCTCTGGAGCTACCTCAGACTGGCTGGGAGGAGGAACCCTCTGGAGCTACCTCAGGCTGGGAGGAGGAACCCTCTGGAGCTACCTCAGGCTGGGAGGAGGAACCCTCTGGAGCTACCTCAGGCTGGGAGGAGGAACCCTCTGGAGCTACCTCAGGCTGGTAGGAGGAACCCTCTGGAGCTACCTCAGGCTGGGAGGAGGAACCCTCTGGAGCTACTCAGGCTGGGAGGAGGAACCCTCTGGAGCTACCTCAGGCTGGGAGGAGGAACCCTCTGGAGCTACCTCAGGCTGGCTGGGGAGGAGGAACCCTCTGGAGCTACCTCAGGCTGGCTGGGAGGAGGAACCCTCTGGAGCTACCTCAGGCAGGTAGGAGGAACCCTCTGGAGCTACCTCAGACTGGCTGGGAGGAGGAACCCTCTGGAGCTACCTCAGACTGGCTGGGAGGAGGAACCCTCTGGGGCTACCTCAGGCTGGCTAGGAGGAGGAACCCTCTGGAGCTACCTCAGACTGGCTGGAGGAGGAACCCTCTGAGCTACCTCAGACTGGCTGGGAGGAGGAACCCTCTGGGGCTAACTCAGGCTGGCTGGGAGGAAGAACCCTCTGGAGCTAACTCAGGCTAGCTGGGAGGAGGAAACCCTCTGGAGCTCTGGTCCTTCCTCATCATCATCTTCAAGTAGAGCATTGCTGCCGCCTATCTCCTTAATACCGGTACCTGTAAACACCCAGGGAGGGTGGAAGGACTAGCTTTGGTTTCTGGGGATGGCTGAGGTACTCTAAGCTAGCCTGGGAGATGAGAGCACCAGCCTGCTGCACAGGGACATCGATAGAAATCCAGTTAAGTGTGTAATGAGGGTCTGTGGATCCGTTCATCTCCTGATACCTGCTTAACCCTTCGGCTGCACCTCTGTCGCTGTGTGTGTGTGTGTGTGTGTGGGGGGGGGGGGGGGGTGCACAGCAGAACACCACACTAGAGAGCACCCCCACCTGAAGCACCGTCAGGTTTAAGCAGGCTACATTAAAGATACACTGAATACCCCAGGCAGGTTACCTAGGTGATGGGTGGTGAGAGATGGGATGAGAGGGCCTCACTGTGTAACCCTGTTAAGTCTAGACAGACCCCAGGTGGCCCGGCTATAAGGTATGATGAAGACAGCCTTCTACCTATAAAAAAAAACGGAATGAGCTCAACACTGGAAAACATGTGCCTGTACACAGACACACATGCACACAATCTACATACATTTATGACCACTTAAAAACCTCCAGAGAGAGGGGGGGGAGAGAGAGAGAGAGGGGGGGGGGGAGAGAGAGAGAGGGGGAGAGAGAGAGAGAGAAAGAGAGAGAGCACTGAATATCACATAGCAGAGCAGAGCAGAGCCAACCCCCTCGGTCTTATAAAAGCCCCAGCCAGCCTCCAGCTGTAGGCCTGCAGCAGGGCACCAGCAGCAGGGCACCAGCAGCACAGACAGGCCACATGTGTGGATCTCACTGGCATTACTCACTCCAGTCAGCTTCAGCCAAATGTGTTGTCTTCCTCTTCCTCCTTACAAGTGTTCCAACCCCTCTATCTCTGCCTCCCTCCCTCCCTGCCTCCCTGCCTCTCTCCCTCTCTCCCTCCCTGCCTCTCTCCCTCCCTGCCTCTCTCCCTCCCTCCCTCTCTCCCTCTCTCCCTCCCTGCCTCCCTGCCTCTCTCCCTCTCTCCCTCCCTGCCTCTCTCCCTCCCTGCCTCTCTCTCTCCCTCCCTCCCTCCCTGCCTCTCTCCCTCTCTCCCTCCCTCCCTGCCTCCCTCCCTCCCTGCCTCTCTCCCTCCCTCCCTCCCTCCCTGCCTCTCTCCCTGCCTCTCTCTCTCCCTCCCTGCCTCCAGCTCGCTTCCCCCTGGCTCTCAGTGCTTTCAGACACCCAGGCCTGCAGCCCACTAACAACTTGGAACACTAATTTGATCCTGACTGATTTATAAGCCACTGTTTAGTGTGTAATAAAGACCAAATACATAAAACTGGGTATTCTGAGGCTGACTAACTGTCAGTCAAATACTGACTACGTCACCGTTCCGATATAAAACAGCCAAATAATAACGTCTAGTGCAGACGAACGAAGTGCATTCTACTGTACGTTAGGAGATAAAAGAACCATTTGAGTAGGCTTTAGAAAAGATTGAACAGCATGAGAAAACCCCTCACCCCCACACCAAACACCAAAGACAAAGGCTTCACATCGCCCACCCTACTCACCAAGTTGACTATTAACTAGCACATCTCGAGATGGAATGTGTTGGCGTAAGAAGCTATCTTTTAGCAAGCAAAACAACTGGGTCATATTAAAACAGGATCGTGTTCCAAGTTGGCCTTACTTAATAAATAAAAAGTCATGATGATCATTTGGTTATTGGATTGGAACAGAAATTCCTCTGTTAGGTCTTCAAAAACATTCCATGTGGCATGTTTTATCCCTTGAACCTCTGCAGAGAGTTATTTGTTAGCTTGCTTTCCTCACTGGTGCCGTGGTTGAGGCATTCTTCACTAAGTGTTGTCCTTATCCAGGATCTTACTGTAACTGTACTGACGGCAGTACTACTACTGTGTGTTTAGGCTCCTTACAATGACAATGCAGAGGAACCAGCAGAGTAAAAGCCAGTCAAGCTCAACCAGAGTGAAAAATGAGCAAACTTCCCAGTTCTAACAGATCTGTGGTTTTCTAACAACTGACACCGTCGCTTGTGTCTGTTATTCCTGCAGGTGTGCAGGCGTGTGTGCGGTTCCCTAGGGTTCCACTGGGGGGGTTCTCAGGTACCTACCATGTTTGTTGTTCTCCGGGCCTGCTGGGGTCCTGACAGCGTCCTGAGGGTGGGACTGCTTAGGAGGTCGACCCCTGGGTAACCCCCCGGCGGTCAGCTTCCCTATCCTGGGACCGCTGGGAGCCTCCATGTCTGAGGGTAAGGGAGGGGGGGGGGGGGAGGGGGGGGGGGGAGGGCGGGTTACAGATGCACGAGGGTCAATTGTGCAACACTGACTCTCGATCGTTGATTACACCAAGTGTGTCCACACAGCATCTCCTAGCAGAGGGGGGGCTCCTTCCAGACAGGATCTGGAAGCTCCACCAGTCAAGGCAAACACATCATCTGGAGATGTAACGAGGGACTGACCTTCACCACAGCTCGTTTAAAAGAATCAATACCTGCAGTAACACACGAACTCTATAGTCCTCCGATTAGAGTGAAGGAGAGTCATTTAGTAATCATTGAGAAAGACTAAGGGAGAGGAAGAGAGTGTGAAAGGGGGTGGTGGGGGGAGAGAACAAGAGTGAGAGGAAGACAAAATTAAATAACGTCTGTTGAGGCCATTTTCAGTATGGAAGTGACTCTCTGACACGTTGGCCAAGTCACATGACGGCTCCAATCAAACTGCATTCTTTAGAAGTTTAGAGGATGGAAAGGCTCCTTCCAGCAACATTCCAATGCATCTGCCTCCACAGCACGACCCCCAGGCTCAGGCCCCCTCCACAGTACGGCCCCCAGGCTCAGGCGCCCTCCACAGTACGGCCCCCAGGCTCAGGCCCCCTCCACAGCACGGCCCCCTGGCTCAGGCCCCCAGGCTCAGGCCCCCTCCACAGCACGGCCCCCAGGCTCAGGCTCCCTCCACAGTACGGCCCCCAGGCTCAGGCCCCCTCCACAGTACAGCCCCCAGGCTCATGCCCCCTCCACAGTACGGCCCCCTGGCTCAGGCCCCCAGGCTCAGGCTCCCTCCACAGTACGGCCCCCAGGCTCAGGCTCCCTCCACAGCACGGCCCCCAGGCTCAGGCCCCCTCCACAGTACGGCCCCCTGGCTCAGGCCCCCAGGCTCAGGCTCCCTCCACAGCACGGCCCCCAGGCTCAGGCGCCCTCCATAGTACAGCCCCCAGGCTCAGGCGCCCTCCACAGCACGGCCCCCAGGCTCAGGCGCCCTCCACAGTACAGCCCCCAGGCTCAGGCGCCCTCCACAGTACGGCCCCCAGGCTCAGGCCCCCTCCACAGCACGGCCCCCAGGCTCAGGCGCCCTCCACAGTACAGCCCCCAGGCTCAGGCGCCCTCCACAGCACGGCCCCCAGGCTCAGGCGCCCTCCACAGTACAGCCCCCAGGCTCAGGCGTCCTCCACAGTACAGCCCCCAGGCTCAGGCGCCCTCCACAGCACGGCCCCCAGGCTCAGGCGCCCTCCACAGCACGGCCCCCAGGCTCAGGCGCCCTCCACAGTACAGCCCCAGGCTCAGGCGCCCTCCACAGCACGGCCCCCAGGCTCAGGCGCCCTCCACAGTACAGCCCCCTAGCTCAGGCCTCCATCTCTGGGTCTGCCCATCACTCCAGAATGGCAGTTTAGCCTAGGATGGGCAGCCTAATGGATTATGGCTGACAATAGCTAATTATGCTAAGTGGGATTGATTACAGGACCATCATGCTTTCTCTTAGCGTACATCCATGTCACTCTGCTAATTAATTACAATACCGCACAAAGGTTCTGTGAGGCCTGTCAGGATCTGTTTACATGCTATGCTATTCATGGCCAATTGACTGCTGATGGTTGGATGTATAGTTTCACAGTTAGCATTATAGCATTAGTATCAGAGAGTGAAATATGTGACTATAGTGTCAGTGATACAGTAACAGTGCACAATGTGAAGCCCTCACATAGGAAGGTTTCTAGATGGTTTATACCACATGCTGCACATAACAGTGTGACCACTGTGACCCCAGTGTGAGAGAGCAGAATGTCTGACACCCTCCTGACAGGGCTAACTAGTGTTGTCATACAGTCCTGCTACTCTGGGGGTCTTTACATTACTGATACTGTCACATTACTGTTTATTTCTTCGTATATTTCATAAACACTATTTATTCCAGACGCAACTTTTAGCTATATGTCAGAAAATCCTCACAGACTAGAAAATGAGCTCCCTTTTTAATGGAGGTAAATACTGTGAATGCTTTGCTATGTCAGGAATGTATCGACCACACACAAAACGCCAAAGTGAATGAATGTGAACCCAACATGACTGCTGCTGTGCGCATCAACCCTGCACACGATCCTGCAAACTGGAGCAGCACCTGCACGCGCTCACAAAGGTTACTGACTTCACTCTGTTCCACTGTCACCTTTCTGACTTCCAGGAGGCCACACCTACCTTGAATATCGGGAGTCACCCTGCACGAGAGACCGGGTGGCCCGGGTCAGCCACGTGGGGGTCAGGCAGTAGGCTTCACCAGGCGCGGTAGGCGACTTTCCCGATGTTACATGGCAATCACACCTGCCGCTCGTGCTGCTCGTGGCGCGCGGTCAAACTGGGGGGGGGGGCTCGAGCGAGACAGACAGTGGTCACGGACCGTTAAAGCACGCGCTGATCCCCGCTGTGAATCCGAGAGGAGGAAGAGGAGGAGGAAGAAGAGGGTGTGATCAAGAAGAAAATATGGAATAATCCAGGACAGTTTCACCTTATTCCAAGCTTCCAGTTGCCCCCCTCTCCTGTTTTATCAGCCCGACACACTTCTTCAAGATTAATCTTCTTGATATAGATTCAGGACATTTCCATAATAAGCATTAAAGACAGACATGTCTCCGACTCCTTGAAGAAAATAATAGAATACAAGAAGGTTTTATATAGGCAGTGAAGCAAAATGGCGACTTTAATACGAAGGAGGAGTAAAAAAAAAAAATCCTTGCGCTGAGCTGGAGCTAAAGGGAGGCACAGAAATCTGTTTAGTGCAGTAATGTCGACAGCTGCAAGAGAGTTGGTCTGAGTAAAAAGAAGCGAAGCGGTGGAAAAGGAGCGGAAACCTTCAATCTTGGTCGCTTTCCGTGCGTGTGTCCGCTTCCTTACCTCGGGATTATTACACGGATATGATCTTGGCAGCCGTGTACAGTAACACTGTAATACTGTAATACTGTAATAATACTGTAATACTGTGCTGGTCCTGCAGGATCCACCTCTGACAGCTGCAACTACAGTCCGGAGGCAACTTACTAACTCTCGCGTTATTATTATTATTATCCAGCAAATATTATGAGGGTTTCTGCCTAATAAACCTGATACAAACCTGATCATGCGGCTCATCCGACGTAACGGCGTTCGTTCATGACGAAAAGGGATGAAGTCCTGAAATCAACCTTACTGATCATTTGAGTCGTATCGTTACATTATAATGTGGTTCAGCTTCAGGTGACACAGTGATGAGGCCTAATCACAGCTTCAGATATCAAAAAGAGCTCCTGGTATTAAGATAGACTGCAGAATTGCTTTATTCCTGCATTACTCAGATATACTTAATACTTTTGATGCTTAACATCCAACTGAATAAATACCTTTGTGATTCAACTTAAGTATTTGTCAATTTGCAATTACTGTGCGTTTCAAACACCAAGGTCAAGTGTACAGTATATTAAGTTTAAAAGTTACGCTGTGCAGGCTATTAGACTATAGCCTGTTATCCATCTTTTATTATCGCCTTTGATATTATTAGTAATATTCTTAGTGGTGTTAGTGACAATATTATGATGTTTATGATGATAACAGCCATAACCATTCCAAAGAAAAACAAATGTGTAGCCTAACATACTCTCATTGGTATTTTATTTCTTCCTTTCAGCTATAGTTAGTCACTACGACGCTTATACACTAAAACACTGTCTGGTTTGATATTATGGTATAATAATCAGTATAATCAGTGGGGATCTCAGTTTATTGGTGCCAGTCAGCCTGACCTGATATTTCCTATTAGCTGAGATCACACGGAAACAATGACGTCATACAGTGAAGGAGACGTTTCTACCTCCACCACTAGAGGGCAGTGCCCGTCTGTGTTACAGCTCTTCAGACCAAAAGAGTCGACAAGAGTCTCCCAACAGCTCCGCTGGTCACTTATCATGCTTTGAACGCATCCCATTTCTGAATACTAAAAACCCTTATTTGAATGTGCATCTGACATTGACGCCATTCAGGATGAACGTTTGCCCAAACGATTCCAGTTTAAAAGTGACTTTACGCTTGTAAGGCTTTCTTTTTGGCACTGATGCGTGCTGTTTTTGAATGCCAGATTGATTGACCGATGCTGAATGAGGCTGTAGAAATCTTAAAGGAATGACAATGAGTCTCATATACCTCATGACCGGGCCAAACCCGGTGTGCAGGTGCTGGTCTTCCTCGGCCACTGGGGGGCGCTCTTCTACCACTGGTTCTCATACCAGGTGTTCCCTGGAACCGAAAAACAGTCAGATCAAAGCGTCACGTGACTGTGATGTGGTCATGGTGTCATGGCCTTGTTGGCAGCTGTTCCTCAAACCGTTCTGAAAAAGCTCCCATCTGATTGTGAAAGTTCACAGTCGAATTCATTCAGCATTATCCCTGTGGACTGAACTGAGGCTGTCTGAATGACAGATCTGACTCTCTTGACAGCTGTCAGTCTCCTGCAGAGCCGCTGTCACACCTGAAGACCTGATCCGTCTCCTAAAAGTCTCCTGCTCTCCTGGCTGACGCGTCCTAACGAACGGTTCCAGCACCTTGACAGGGTATTAATGGTTCCATGGAGCCAGTGATGTGCACAGGCCTCTCTCTCTCTGCTGAGGAGGCAGAAGCCTGCTTAATGGATGGTGAACACTGCCAGCTGAACTGCTCTGTTCTCTAAGCAGGGAGGCAAAGAAGAGGAAGATGAATTCCAGAGGCCTCCAAAGTCTCAGCTATAACTTCCAACCAGGGCGTGAAAGATAAAAAGAAAGGCAGAAAAACCTTGAATTAAAAACATCCCCCCTCCTAATGAGTCTCTAACCATCTGCTCAATAGATAAACGCTCCAGAGATAATAGGAGAGTAACGGCCTGCTGACCAGATCTGTTTCCCATGTGTCTCCATGCGATCGCAGGTGGAACGCTCAGTGACTCTCTGTAATTGGCTCCCAGGGTGTCAACAAGCCTGTTTGGTATTCACACACCTCTGTGACTGTGAGCGACAGGTCAGGGTGGAGGTGTGCGGTGGCAGGCAAACCATGCCTGGATGATGTGGGGAAACACTCTCTTCTTCCTCTCTTCACCCCCTCCCTCCCTCCCCACACACTCACTCCATCTTCTTCCCTTGTTTATAAACAACCGCATTGCCATTTTTCCCCATCTCCATAGATGCAGGATACAGGAAGTGAGGATCCTTAAAAGGATTGGTAATTGAAGATCGAATGGTGTAAAACATGAACTTCGGCCTTGCAGAGACCCTAAGGGTTCCTGCTCCTTTGTCCCTGTGTGTTTTTGGGGATGAGAGGTGGCTGCGGGGGGGGGGGGGGGGATGTTTTTGCATTCCTCCAACGCTGTGTGTGTCTCTTAGGCTCACTGAGACACACACAGCGCAGGAATGAACTAGCAGACCCACTCACCTACTTAACATTGGCCTTCTAACGAAGCTGCGGTGGCAGGAAGATAACATGTGAGTGAGTTTCACGGTGTGTTCAGATGCACTTGATATGCACCTCGCTGGTGTTACCACAACAGTAGAAAAATGCCTGACACGTTCATCTCCTTTTACTATCACAAGTTGATTCATATTCCATGATTATTTATATCTGTACAACAAGTAAATACTCTTAAAACTCCATGACATATGTGCATAACATATTCAAAACAAACTATACATCCATTATCATCATCATCAGACAAAGTAAACAAAAATGCAGTTGGGTTCATTTACATTTTAGTCAAAAAAAACAGGAAAAACAGTGTTCATTCCGACTAACAGTCCCCCATTATCCAATCAGCCTCCAAAAACTACGGCCCCCTCCACAGCACGGCCCCCAGGCTCAGGCCCCCTCCACAGTACGGCCCCCTGGCTCAGGCCCCCAGGCTCAGGCCCCTTCCACAGTACGGCCCCCAGGCTCAGGCCCCCTCCACAGTACGGCCCCCAGGCTCAGGCCCCCTCCACAGTACGGCCCCCAGGCTCAGGCCCCCTCCACAGTACGGCCCCCAGTTTCATTGGACGGAGGGAGGAAGGCAAGGCGGGGGAAGGGTCTGTCAGGGAGATGGGGTTCATTTAGCTGGATCAACGTGAAGGGTCGTTCTCGCAGCGCAAACCATATTTCCTCGGTGAAGGAACAAATTCACGTGGTTCTGCCTGCGTGTCGCTTGCTTGATCAAAGGATTTGGCTTGTGGAATCACTGTCATGCTGTACATCTCCTATCTGGTTAGTCTGCCAGTGTGGAGGGAGTCGCACAGTCAACCTGGAGCAGGGGCTTGGATCGCTTCTCCTCAGGGAAGCAGGGAAATATGCTACAACATGTTTATCTATCAATGCTTTGCTCCAAATCCCCCACAGCTAACACAGCTTCAACGTCAGTACTATTTGTTTCTAGAACTATGCACTTCTTGATCTTCTGCTGTACTGTTCTAAATGCACTATTTGTACGAGGCTTTGAATAAAAGCATCTACTATACGAATTCAATGTCTGACGTCGAGTAATTTGGGCCCGGTATAACGGCTAATCCATAAAACTCCAGTTGTCCATTATGAGTGCAAGCACCACAGCACGCCTCCTAAACATCTAACTCTACTGAACCAGCTACTGACCTACACAGACACAGACAGGACTCCACTGCAACTTCATGCCTTGGAAAGTCCTGCTTCTAGAAATTCTAAAGGGAATACTTTAATCTCCCTGTGAACTAAGGGTTAGATTATTGCTTCATCAGACATAGAGGACACAAACAAACACATACAGTATAATCGCATGGTCAGTATGTCCACTGAACTCATGAAATCTGTAAAATACTCAAGGTCAAAGAACATGGAATCTACTCAGGCCCTCTGGATCATCACTCTACCACCTTCAAATATATGTCGGTCAGCAGTGACATTGTTAAGGTATTTATTAACTTTCATGGCATTCTGCACATGAGGACACACTTCCAATATATCCATTTAAAAGATAAGAAGAGTGTGCTTTTGGGATTTGAGTGCATGACAACATGAACTGTATGCTGTGTTTAACTGTAAATCTATCAAAACTATACAGAAAATAAGATCCTGAGAGGAGAAACTACATTGTGAAGTATGAGAGAGGAACTGAGCATGACCATCATCAGTGGCACGATAAAGAAACATTCAGTCATGTAATAACAGTGAGGATCGATTCCATTTCCCTCATCCATACCTTTCTGAGACTCAGTCCCTAAGCAAAGAGACAAAGACATTCTTAGACCACAAAACTTGACGGAACTCAGTATGGAAGCATTCTGTGTGGAAGTGTTCCGAGATGTAGGATCAAATGATGCCTAAGAACTAAGAAGACGGTGACAGACCAACTACAAGGCTGAACCCCTGCTGTTTGGAACATCCAAGCGTCAGGCCGGTAAAATGGTGGCGACGGAACGATGAGGAGCCGTGACTCTCCTCCCTGATCTCTGTGTTCCAGTGTGTCCTGGTGTCAAGCGGGGGGGGGGGGGGGGGGGAGGGGTTAACTCAGTCTCAGGGTGGCTCGGATTCCTCAGCTTGTCCAGGGTGAATGGGGATCCTCCAGTCTCTAGGCTATAGGCCCCCGTCTCTCCTCATTTCAGAGGTCTGTTCCCTGGCTGGTCCTGCTGCTGGAGGAGGAGGAGGGCTGTGCCAGGAGAGGAGGAGGGCTGTGCCAGGAGAGGAGGAGGGCTGTGCCAGGAGAGGAAGAGAGACGGCTGCCAGATGAACGAATGGATGAGTTAAGAGAAGTTTCCAAAGGAGGCTGCAGAAAAGACAGAGAAAAGGTCAGGGGGGGTTCGCATTGTTAAACAGAGCAACATAATTGGTTGTCGCTCACTCCATGGCCTTGTCCACGCTTAACACACACACACACACACACACACACACTGAGTTTCATCCAGGACTCCTGCAGCTTGAACCCCTGCCAGTCCTTCCCAACCCAACCCTTAGTGTTTGAGGACCCTCTGTAATGCATGAATGCTGAGTTAATAGCCTTTTACCGACCTCTACGATACAAGTTTATTCACAGCCAGTTCCAACACTGGCCCTCATCCCAGTATAGGCTGTCGATGGTGACCAGGACAAAGCAAAAGCACTCAAGACTCACGCATCTCAAGCGTAACATTTGAGAATGAGAAGCGTCGAGGTATATTTGTCCTGCAATGCCATTAGAGGGACATGAAATGAATAGAATCAGCTGGTCAGCGAGGGAGAGAGAGATGGATGGATGAGCCAGATGCTCCTCCTTCTCCTATCAGGATTTATGTGAAGGGGAGGCAGATGGGATCGTAACTCAGATGCACACTTTTCTATGTGGGCCCGCTTGTCTCAAGTAAGACAGCACAGACAGACAGACAGACCAAAAAGCAGACAGACAGACAGACAGGCAAGCACACAGACAGACAGACAGGCACACAGACAGGCAGAAAGACACACACACAGACAGACAAGCAGGCAGGCGGACAGGCAGACAGGCAGGCAGGCAGACAGGCATACAGACAGGCAGACAGGCAGACAGACAGACAAGCAGGCAGGCAGGCAGGCAGACAGGCACACCCACAGACAGGCAAACAGACAGGCATACAGACAGGCAGACAGGCACACCCACAGACAGGCAGACAGACAGACAGGCAGACAGACAGACAGATGAACAGCTTCCTATATCTCAGTTATCACTCTTCCTTTGGACTGCCTCTCTATTTCTGGAGACAACAGATGTGCCCAGTTGGTTTCCTTGACAACTGGCGGTTGTGTGGGGCTTGAGGTTCCTCCAGGTGACTCTGGGCAGCAGGAAGCAGAGGGGAGAGGCAGGGGAGAGGCAGGGGAGAGGCAGGGGAGAGGCAGGGGAGAGGCAGGGGAGAGGGCAGTCTGAGTCAGTCAGACCTCCCCTGTGGGTGGGGATGAGGAGCCACACGTCTCATCAAAGATCAGACATGTTTAACATGACTAGCTGGTGGTTTGAGACAGTGGCTGTGTACCTGCTGGTCTTCAGAAGGTGGGTTCACTGTGTGTCCCATGAAGCCCATGTGGACTTTATATCTCAGAGGATGAAGGGACGAAGAGGATATGGGGCTGGGGCGTTCATTAGGCTTGGGGAAGAGGTGGGCAGGTGTGCTTGTGTCCTCTTCCATGTGCCTCTCATACTGGCTGGGTGAGCCCATTCATGTGTTAAGCACAGTTCGGTGGCTGGACAGGGAGCTGCATGGGACCGTGAGAGGCTCCTCAAGGGCACGGAGCATCAGAGGTTACCCTGCTGAGCAGCAGCTCAGGTGAGGCTGACAACCGTTCTGGAGAGGTGTGTGGGGGGGGGGGGGATCGACGTCTAGTTCTCCGCTAATTACCACTGAGACTTTGAGACCCGCCAGATGGCAACACACACACAAACACACACACACATACACACTAAGGCTAGGTAGAAAGATGTGGAGGGACATGCAGTTTACCAGAGAGAGAACAAACAAACGAAGACACGCCAACATGCCGAGGATACGTTAGCGTACACTGCACCCCTGTGGTCGAGCTAGCTGTTACTGATGTTACTGCTGTTATTGTATTACTAGTGTTACTGAGTTACCGCTGTTACCGCTGTTACTGGTGTTACTGCTGTTACTGGGTTCCTGCTGTTACTACTGTTACTGAGTTACCGCTGTTACTGAGTTACCGCTGTTACTGGTGTTACTGCTGTTCCTGCTGTTACTGCTGTTACTGAGTTACCGCTGTTACTGGTGTTACTGCTGTTACTGCTGTTACTGCTGTTACTACTGTTACTGAGTTACCGCTGTTACTGAGTTACCGCTGTTACTGGTGTTACTGGTGTTACTGCTGTTACTGCTGTTAGTGAGTTACCGCTGTTACTACTGTTATTGTATTACTACTGTTACTGAGTTACCGCTGTTACTGAGTTACCACTGTTACTGGTGTTACTGCTGTTACTGGGTTACTGCTGTTACTAGTGTTACTGAGTTACTGCTGTTACTGTGTTGCTGCTGTTACTGCTGTTACTGAGTTACTGCTGTTGCTGGGTTACTGCTGTTACTGCTGTTGCTGGGTTACTGCTGTTACTGCTGTTACTGAGTTACTGCTGTTGCTGGGTTACTGCTATTACTGTGTTGCTGCTGTTACTGCTGTTACTGTGTTGCTGCTGTTACTGCTGTTACTGGGTTACTGCTGTTACTGTGTTGCTGCTGTTACTGCTGTTACTGCTGTTACTGAGTTACTGCTGTTACTGATGTTACTACTGTTACTGTATTACTACTGTTACTGAGTTACCGCTGTTACTGAGTTACTGCTGTTACTGTATTACTGCTGTTACTGTGTTACTGTATTACTGCTGTTACTGTATTACTGTGTTACTGTGTTACTGCTGTTACTGTATTACTGCTGTTACTGCTGTTACTGCTGTCACTGTATTACTGTATTACTGTGTTACTGTGTTACTGCTGTTACTGCTGTTACTGCTCTTGCTGTGTAACCGATGCTCCTGTTAGTGTGTTACTTCTAGCCCAGACACACAAACCCACACACACATGGTTCTATGACAGCTTCCTAAAGCTTCTGAATCCTATACAGATACAGAACTGTCGCCCGTGCTCAGCGTAGTCTGGGATTCTGTTAGGAGCTGAATATGAGGAGGTGTGTCCTGTGTAGGACAGCTTTCAGAGCAGACTGATCACACAGGCACGCAGTCCTGAGCTCAGTAAACACGGACCCGGGGGTAGGTGACTTCTAGACAGCAGCATGCGAGGCCAACAAAGACCCAGGCACTGCCACGCACAACAATGGAGCTGTTTTGTACAGCCTGAACAAAGGCAGTGAACACACTCATAAACTGGCTGCATGACACAAGTACACACACACACACACAAATGACCCACGTACGCACACAGACATACACACAGGCACGCACAACTCCATTTTTTATTTACCAGATATTTTTTCTCATTATCTTTGCCCGGGTGTGTGCGGGGAGCATTTTTGGTAATCATTTTCGGCTGAAGTAATAGGGTTTTGCGTTTGCTATGACTCTCAAGTATTGAGCTGTGAGCTAGTGAGGATCCCAGAGCCATATTACGGAGGAGTGCAGAGAGCAGAGCCAGAGAAGGACACGGAGGCAGACAGCTGGTCCTCTCTCTCCCCAGCTACACACCTCCATATTAGGGCTGGCTGCAAGCTTCATGACAGAGGACAAACCATGCAGAACTGCCTGCACGCTACCTACCTTCCCCCCACAATCCAATCACAACATCCCAGGGCTTCTACACAGTAGTCTCTCTGCCCTCTGTATTTAATATATTTTTCTACCCTGCCTTGCATGTAATACCTGCACCCCCGATCATCACCCTGACCCCAGGATCTCCACAACTCTCACCCCCTTCTCTCTCTCTGCTTCCAGCTGCTACAGAACCACATGTCATATCCTCAACACTTCTCCTCAACCTTCTCGTTCTTATTGACCCACAATGCCTCCACATTTTGGGTGACGCACACACACACACACGCAACGCTTCCAGATCCATCACACATCCTTGAATATCATCAGGCAGCGTGTGGAACAGCATGTCCTCACGCACACAGGAGAAGGGAGCCAATCACAGTGAAGCGAAAACAAAGTGATGAAGGTAGAAATGAAGCGATGGAAAGAAAAAGAAAAGAGGCGATGAGAGGGAAAAGGAGGGAGGAAGACAATGATCGCCTGGGGACAACAAAAACCCAAAAAGGAGTCTTGTGAAAACACTTCAGGAGATCTCATAGAACATCTAGTGATTCTACAAGGTCTGAAAGGGACTTTCCGTGAAAGTGACCCTCATTTGTGGTTCGGAGCCCTTTAACAGCGTCGACACCATCGTACGTCTCCTCTCACTCTCCTGGCTTACTCTGGAGTTAGTGAGTGATCGATATTTAATACTGCGTTCAGTTCTAGGAGATGTATCAGGGTTGACAGTCTTCCAGGGCGTCAATCTCAGGTTTGAGGCCAGACATGTTAGAACAATGACACGATGAGAGGCTGCAGTTTAAGGCATGGCTGGCAGCTTTTAGAGAGACACTCCAGGCAACATTTTAAAAAGCCTCTTTCGCACGCAATTGATCTGAGAGCAGTTCCACCACTTGAGTGGAACGTTTTGATGATTCGTCTGGTCCACAGAACCAATCAGGTCTCCTACAGATCAAACAGTTGTGTGAAAATAACTGAGTAACGATGCAGATATAAAGGCAGCCTACATTCACCAACACAGAGGTCATTATCTTCTCATTATTATAAGTCTTCTCAGTCATTGCATATCCATCTGGTGTCTCAATAATATCTGCGCTGCAAAAACAGGATTCATTACCACAGAGTTTGGATATACAGGCTCGTACCTATGGCATGTACTACTACTATATCCTTTACAATATTATTGTACAGCTTGATATGGAAGACAGCCATGTTCATTTGAAGAGTGTTTTATGATGTTAATAAATGGTTTGACATAACCTGCCAACGTGCTTTTGAGACAATGCAAGAGGGTTTGCTCTGGGGTCATCATGTTGTCTTCAGACATGCCCCCTCTCCTAACACATCTCACTCTCACCTAGCAGAACTTCAGGTGTGTGCACAGGCACCCAATTAGCTGTCTCACAGCTGACTCACAGCTCAGAGTCAAGGCCTGTTGAACTGGTCCATTTAATTTGCTTCACTCTATTAATAAAAGTGTCGTACACAGCAGTTTGATTTCCATGGTGTGTCCTCCGGGAGGGGTACGGAGGACACCCAGACTGGGTTTAGGGTCCGTGTCTGATGGGGGACGCAGGAAGGCAGCATCAGTTACTGTCTGTCCAGCCTGGCAGCTGTCACCGGCTGGATCAGGTTATTGATAACTGTGTTTAAGGAACACATCGCTCAGCCTGGGGAAACATGCAGCTGAACACAAGCCTGCACCTCAACACTGTAGCATACACACAGCCACACACACAGGCAGGCAGACACACACACACACACACAGACAGACACACACACAGAGACTCACACACAGACACACACACACAGCCACACACACAGGCAGACACACACTCAGAGACACACACACACACACATAGCCAAACACACAGACACACAGACACACACACACACACACAGACAGACAGACACACAGAGACTCACACACAGACACACACAGCCACACACACAGGCAGACACACACTCAGAGACACACACACACACATTGCCAAACACACAGACACACAGACACACACACAGACACACACAGACACACGCACACACACAGTCAGACAAGCACAGCCGCACACACATACACACACACACACACACACAGTCAGACAAGCACAGCCGCACACACACACACACACACACACACAGGCCTGACCTCTGCTGAGCAGCTGAAGGTTCCGGACTTCCTCTCGAACCTGAAGCTGGAGGACCTGTTGGAGGACTTCCTGTCTGAGGCTCTCCTGGACGATGCCCATCCTCTCCAGCTTCTCCCCGTTGAGACGCAGCAGCGCACGCCCTGAGCAGGTGAGGGAGGGGGGGGGGAGAGGGTTATGACCCCTGACACTGTTAGGACTGTGAGGGGGGGGGCGAGGGGAGAGGGTTATGACCCCTGACACTGTCAAGACTGTTAGGAGCAGGGGTGGGGGGGGGGGGGGGGGGGCTTCTAAACTGCATCTGAATGTCAGTGGTATATTGTCATCGATCATCTTTATCGATGCTGGATTCACCAAATTATTAACAATGAACCCATTAGCACAGGAAGCGTCTCTCTAGCTCAGCTTTACAAAGGGTTATTTCTCGACACACTTACTATGTCATTACCCAATCTAAACATCACGCTTTTCAATGTGCCAGACACACACACACACACCCCAACACCTCCCCCCCCCCCCACACACACACACACACACACACACACACACCCACACACACATAAACACAGCAGAGCAGTGATTTGTGGTTCACCGGTGAATCTATCATACCTGCAGCAGCACTGTGTGAGGTCCACATCATAATTAGACTCATTACTCACACTGTTCCCTTTCCAAATCAATCCATCCGCTCTCCTTTCCCCTGGAAACACGAGCAAGTCTGTTCAAACAGTGCGTGTGTGCAAACGTCCACTGGGGAGAACCCGCGATCGCTATTCCACGTCATATTCTGCGGCTGTTTAATGCCAGACATGTAGCTATGTTAGTCATAAATACTCTGGTAGAATGAGAGGAGAGGAGAGGGGAGGTGAAGGGAGGGGCTGAAGGAAGGAGATGAAGAATTGATAGCCATTTTGACCGCTCCCCCCTCTTCTCTGACTATGAAATATAAATGTCCTTAATAAAGTGTCAGCAGTAATCTTTTATCAGGGAGAATATAGAAAGGATGGGCTGGGTCATGTGACCTGCTCCTATGGTGAGTGTTCTCTGTGGGTCGCTGGGCACTCACGTCCCCCCCCCCCCCCTTCCATTCTTCTCTTTCTTCTCGTTTTCATATTAGAACCATCCCCCTTTTTCTTCTCAGCGGTCGATGGCAGTCTCATGGACAAAGAGCTAATGTCCTCGACGAAAACATTTCTGTTTTGTGCATCTTTGTCTGGTACTCTCACTCCCCCACCCAGAGAGGCTGCTGCTGCCCAAGCATGCAAAACAAACCCACCTTCTGCTCCATCTCACCTGTACTGTGTTAGCTCAGGGTTGTTTGATGCATGCACATTTCATTATGTCGGCATACCATTAACATGGTTCAGATGTCTCAGATATATTCCATTATTCTATAGAATCTGTCTAGACAGAAGAGAGGGAGAGAGGAGAGCAGAGAGGAGAGAAGAAAGGAGTGGAGAGGAGAGGAGCAGAGGAGAGGAGAGAGGGAAACAAACAGGAAAACAGGTTGAAAGGATGAGAGGAGAGGACATTGACCCACATTCTGCCAGAAAGTGGACGACACACTCGCTCCAGTGAAGCAGTTTCCACATGCATCACAAAGGAACACATCCCAGCTGATCTCCTGGATACTTCAAAGAGACGATGCTTCCGCGAACAGCAAGGCTGCGTAGCCATGAGCGTGAGAGCATGTGCTGCATCTCCAAGACATCGTTCCTGTTATTGGTGTGGGGGAGGGATTGGGTTCCCCTCTGATCTGACATACCCTCATCAGGTCAACACGATGAAAGACCACAAGGTTTAAAGAGCAGCGGAGGGTGTAACTTTTGGCTTTCGAATCATATCAGCTTGAGGTTTGTCACACACGCAAAAACACACACGTTACTCCCCACCCCCATGCACACACACACACACACACCTATTCCCATCAGTTGGTGCGTGTCTCTCCTGCCCCCTGAAACTGTGTGTCCTAGAAACTACTGGCCTTCGTCTCCCTGGAAACAAACGAGCCTGAGCTGATGAATATCGCTCCAATCAATTCCTCACTGACAGACTTGATACAGACACACTCAATAACAGCCTGCAGATAGACAGAAGTGAGCTGTCAACTGGAGAAAGAAAACTGAGGAAAGAAAACCTGAAAAGAAGAAAACAAAAGCTTTCTGTTTCTTCTGAAAGGACAGACATGTTCTATTCGCCCACAAAATTAATTGGTTCTTAACAACTGTCTGAGGGCAGACTGGAACTGTTCCTGTCATGGGCATGAAGATAACGACCCTAACCCAGACAGAGAGAGAGAGAGAGAGAGAGACAGAGAGAGAGAGACAGAGAGAGAGACAGAGAGAGAGATAGAGAGACAGAGAGAGAGACAGACAGAGAGAGAGAGACGGAGAGAGAGAGAGATACAGAGAGAGAGAGACAGAGAGAGAGATAGAGAGAGAGACAGAGAGAGAGACAGACAGAGAGAGAGACAGAGAGAGAGAGACAGAGAGAGAGACAGAGAGAGTGAGAGAGACAGAGATGGAAAGAGAGAGAGACAGAGAGAGAAACAGAGAGAGAGACAGAGAGAGAAACAGAGAGAAGGACAGAGAGAGAGAGAGAGAGAGAGAGAGAGACAGAGAGAGATGGAAAGAGAGAGACAGAGAGAGATGGAAAGAGAGAGACAGACAGAGAGAGAGAGACAGATAGAGAGACAGATAGAGAGAGACAGAGAGAGATGGAAAGAGAGAGAGAGACAGAGAGAGAGAGACAGACAGAGAGAGAGACAGAGAGAGAGAGACAGACAGAGAGAGAGAGACAGACAGAGAGAGACAGAGAGAGAGAGACAGACAGAGAGAGACAGACAGACAGAGAGAGAGAGACAGACAGAGAGAGACAGATAGAGAGAGCTGTATGCCTCCTTTCATGAATATCTTTTCAATTACTTTCTGGTGTGAAAGGGCACTAGGACTGTAGACGGTAACCACACACACACACACACACACACACACAGACAAACACACACACAGTGAAACAGAGTACATATTGTATCAGCTGCCTCTCAAACTGTGTACAATGTGTTTGCAGCAGAGTGGAATCTGTGACCATGGCATACATTCAGAAGGCTGCATGAACAGCCAGGGTTCAGTCCAGGGATTCGCATTCCACCTGAGAATGTTGCTGGTGAATACATAGAGAAATGTGTGTGTGTGTGTCTGGGTGGGTGTGTTTGTCTGTGTACGTGTGTTTGTCTGGGTGTCTTTGTCTGTGTGTGTGTGTGTGTGTTTGTGTGTGTGTGTGTTTGTCTGGGTGTGTATGTGTGTGTCTGGGTGTGTGTGTGTCTGGGTGGGTGTGTTTGTATGGGTGTCTTTTTTCTGTGTGTGTGTGTGTGTGTGTGTGTTTGTGTCTGGGTGTGTCTTCGGAAAGATAGCTGACTGAATATATAAAAGTTGGGTTCTACTTTTGCCTCTAAAGTGTCAACATCCTTTTTGATGGGTTATCTGTAACCCTGAGACAGACAAGGTATGAGTGTTGTGTCTCCAGGTGTGAGTGTGTGTGTGTGTGTGTGTGTGTTGTGTCTCCAGGTGTGAGTGTGTTGTGTCTCCAGGTGTGTGTGTGTTGTGTCTCCAGGTGTGAGTGTGTTGTGTCTCCAGGTGTGTGTTTGTTGTGTCTCCAGGTGTGAGTGTGTGTGTGTGTGTGTGTTGTGTCTCCAGGTGTGAGTGTGTTGTGTCTCCAGGTGTGTGTTTGTTGTGTCTCCAGTTGTGAGTGTGTGTGTGAGTGTTGTGTCTCCAGGTGTGAGTGTGTGTGTTGTGTCTCCAGTTGTGAGTGCGTGTGTGTGTGTTGTGTCTCCAGTTGTGAGTGCGTGTGTGTGTGTTGTGTCTCCAGTTGTGTGTGTGTGCGTGTCGTCTCCAGTTGGGAGAGTGTGTGTGTGTGTTGTGTCTCCAGGTGTGTGTTTGTTGTGTCTCCAGTTGTGTGTGTGTGTTGTGTCTTTAGTTGTGAGTATGTTTGTGTGTGTGTGTGTGTTGTGTCTTTAGTTGTGAGTGTGTTTGTGTGTGTGTGTGTTATGTCTCCACGTGTGTGTGTGTGTGTGCGTTGAGGTGCTGAGTGTATAAGTTAGTGGGGTCTGACCCTGCAGGAGTAAAAAGCAATCTGTTCTCTGTGAGAGACCCTGTGAGGAGCTGCTCCATATGTCTGCCTGCTCAAGGCTGAGGCAGTGTGACTGGAGATCTGTGTGTGCATGTGTGTGTGTGTGTGTGTGTATGTGCATGTGTGTGTGTGTGCATGTGTGTGTGTGGGTGTAGATGTGCATGTGTGCATGTGTGCGTGTGTGTGTGTGTAGATGTGTGTGTGGGTGTGGGCGTGTGTGTAGATGTGTGTGTGTGGGTGCGTGAGTGTGTGTAGATGTGTGTGTAGATGTGTTTGTGTGTGTGTGTGTAGGTGTGTGTGTGTGTGTATAGATATGTGTGTGTGTGGTGTAAACCATATTTCTTTCATAAAAGACACTGCATTCCTTCTTCTCCAAGCATGAATGCCACCTAAATCTTTCTCTGGAAGGTTTGACTGTAAAGCGTCTTTAAGCTCTGGAACCAGGAAACTAAAAATAAAAATTGAGATCTGAGCTCAGCTGCTCCTGTACTGTTCCTGCCTTCTGGACTCAACTAACATCCATGATCCGCTCCATAGGCTGTTCATGGGCATGCTGACCTGTACAAGAACATGTGTGTGTGCTGTGTGTGTGTGCTGTGTGTGTGCTGTGTGTGCTGTGTGTGCTGTGTGCTGTGTGTGTGTGCTGTGTGTGCTGTGTGTGCTGTGTGCTGTGTGTGCTGTGTGTGCTGTGTGTGTGCTGTGTGTGCTGTGTGTGCTGTGTGCTGTGTGTGCTGTGTGTGTGTGTGTGCTGTGTGTGTGCTCTGTGTGTGTGCTGTGTGTGTGTGTGTGTGCTGTGTGTGCGTGTGTGTGCGTGTGTGCTGTGTGTGCTTTGTGTGCTGTGTGTGTGCTGTGTGTGTGCTGTGTGTGTGTGTGTGCTGTGTGTGCTGTGTGTGTGTGTGCTGTGTGTGTGCTGTGTGTGCTGTGTGTGTGTGCTGTGTGTGCTGTGTGTGTGTGCTGTGTGTGTGCTGTGTGTGCTGTGTGTGTGTGTGTTACCTGTGATGGCGTGGTGGGAGAAGGCCTCCACGTAGGTCAGGTAGTTGTGAGGACAGTGCTTCTTCAGCCACTTGCAGACGTCCTGCTGGGTCCACAGCACCACAGGCTTGGACAGGCTGGACAGCGTGGGGCTGGTGTGGTACACAGTGAAGGCCTCTCCTGGACGCAGCTGGAGCACACACACACGCGCACACACACACATGCACGCACACACACACGCGCACAGGATTGTTGGTTGCTTTTTCACTTTCAGCAAATTGCTTAAAATAAATGGTTTTGCAATCACTTTTCCACTTGAAAAAACAAACTTTGTTTTGTTTATGAAATCCTGGCCATGCACTCACACGTGCACGCACTTCACACGTGCACGCGCACTCACCGGTGCACATATACTCACACAAACGTACATTTGAACACATGAGTAAATCAAAAGAACACCATAAGCATAAGGTGTTAACACTGTCCAAAACAAACCTTTTCCCCCTGTTAATTAGCATCATGTGACAGCGTCTCCACATGTCCATACAGTTTGCTTCTCATTACGCCCATTCTTCATAACAACATGCTCGTTGCTATGACTACACGCTAGACTGTACAGTGAAGCCTCGCTGTGTCACGGTTCACTTTTCTCGGTTTCGCTACTTCACGGATTTGCCTCGTGCATTGTGTTCTGCATTCTGATTGGCTAAACAGTCTCTCCAACACAAACCTGTGCATCAATAAAGTTGCGGTTTACCGGATACGGTACTTTTATTTGTTAAACAAACGCTTGGGCCTGGAAAAAGGGTTTGTTCTTTGGTTTTAATATATAATAGAGTATTTAATTGTATAATAATTGTAAAAAAAATAACTAAATAAAGGTTTCTACTTCGTAGATTTCACTTATCACAGGTTCTTTTTGGAACGTAACCCCCGTGAAAAAACGAGGGTTCACTGTATCTAGTTCCTATGAGAACAGAACTGGGACCTTCCATCTATCACTTTATTTAAATGACCTGTAAGTGTATATTACACATGCCCTTCTGTGTTTGTGTGAGCATGTTTTAGTGCGTGTATCTATGCATGTGTGTGTATGCGTGTTTGAGTGGGTGTGTTTGTGTATATGTGTGTGTGCGCGTGTTTGAGGGTGTATTGAACCCTCTATTTTCCAGGTCATTTCACATTTGCAATCAGCACCAAGAGCGCTCTAACTAGGATGCCTGCTGCATTGACTGCCCTCGTGTTTGTCAACCTCATCACACACACACACACACACACAGAGACACAGACAGACACACACACACAGAGACACACACAGAGACACACATGCACAGACACACACAGACACACACACAGACACACCCACACACACAGAGATAGACATACACACACACACCCAAAGTAAATGGCTACTGCCAACAATTGTCCCAGTATTGACAGTGGGCTGGACGTGGGTTAATAAGGTTTGTTAATGAGGTCATGGACAGTTAATAAGGTCTGACCAGAGGTCTTTCCTCCCCATGTCCTCTCCCAGAGAAACACTGTATAAATGACAGTCTGAAGACAGGCAGTAACTCTCTCTTTCTTTCTCTCCCTCTCTGTCTCTACCTCTCTCTCTCTCTCCCCCTCTCTCTCTTCCTCTCTGTCTCTCGCTCTCTCTCTTTCTCTCTCTCCCTCTCTGTCTCTCTCTCTCTCCCTCTCTCTCTCTGTCTCTCTCTGTCTCTCTCTGTCTCTCTCTCCCTCTCTGTCTGTCTCTCTCTGTCTCTCTCTCTCTCTCTCTCTCTCTCTCCATGCGTGGCATTAATGACAAACACAGGATTAAAACAGAAATCCCAGATAGTCTTAACTTCCATGAAGAGGTGGTTAAACATACATCAGATTCCTTCATATAGCAGCAATCTGCATTCTGACAGCGGACGAGCCGGATCATCTCTGCTCTGCCTGACTCAGCTTGCATTACACATTCATATCATGCGTGTTCCATCTCCAGCCATATGCTCATGTCCTCATATCCTCAAACACACACACAGACACGCACACACTGACACGCACACACAGACACGCACACACAGACACGCACACACAGACACGCACACGTAAACACACACACTGACACACTTCATATCCTCAAAAACACACACTGACACGCACACACAGGCAAGCACACGCAAACACACACACTGACACACACAGACACAGACACGCAAACACACACACTGACACACGCACACACAGACACGCAAACACACACACTGACACACACACACACGCACACGCAAACACACACACAGACACACACACATTGACATGCACACACAGATACACACACAGACACAGACACACACACAGACAGACACAGACACATAGACACACACACACAGACATACACACAGACACACGCACACATAAGACACACACAGACAGACACAGACACATAGACACACACACAGACATACACACATAGACACACGCACACATAGACACACACAGACACATAGACGCACAGACAGACACGCACACACAGACACGCACACACAGACACACACACACAGACCCTCTTAGATGACTACTGGCTTGATGTGTTGTTTTGGAAGCCTTAATTGAAAACTCCCTGTCTATGCTTTAGAATGCATCTTGTTGTCCTAATTAAGTCCATGCTTCAATCCCTGCTCAATAATGCGCTGGAGCCTTTTGAATGAGCTCAAATAAAACACCCCCCCCCCCCCCCCCCGTAATGAAGATGGAGTTAGAGAAGGTGTGAAAACGCTCGTTCTCTCAGATGATTAAGTAAAGAATCATGCTGATGGGTTTTAGAGCGCCAGTCTCACAGCAAATGGGAAACAAGACAGAGACAAACAATAAGAGGGAATAGGAGACAAGGAGACAAGGAGATAAGGGGAGAGGAGAGGAACCCGGAGGAGACTTAGCGAAACTGCCCTGTCGGTAATTTGACTGGCTCAGAATCCCAGTGAGTAATGGCCTTCATTATGAGCATCATCTAACCTCCTCCTCCCTCCATCCCTCTCTCACTGTCTCCTCTTCTCTTCCCGCCTTTCCTACCAGGCCATCCATCAGGGCCTATCTGCGGTGGCCAGCTCTCTGCTGCGGTGTTCACCCTAACCCCTGGAGATCGACTTCTGCCCAACAGGACACTCACTCTCATTCATGACACGCCGGGGTGGAGGGAGAAGAGATGGAGGAGGAGGGACACGCTGTGTCTGTGTTAGAGCGAGCGAGACAGAGAGAGAGCATGATTATAACAGGTGGTCAAATAATGATCAGCCGGAGGGACGGTAAGCGCGGCAGAGAAGTGGCAGGGATGGAAGGAGGGAGGGAGGGAGGGAGGGGGGGTAGAGAGACGACTCCCTATAACCAATATCAGTCCTCCTCCATATTCAGACAGTCTCCCCCTAGGCTCTAAGGAAACTGCTTCCCTTCCAACCGGATCTTTCTGCGCCTTCGTTCTTTTCTTCTTCCATCCTCTCATCCTCCTCTGGAACGCAGTTCCCTCGTTCCACGGAAGCCATCCTTCCACCCTGCCCTCCATCTTCTGCTCTGCTCAGGTCTTCCGGTCTCTCTTGACCTCTGCTCTGTATCTCGCCCCCTGTGTCTTCGTGACTCTCACTTTTCTTTTCACTCTGTTCTACGCTTTCTTTCATCTCCCTCTACTTTACCATGCTGTCTACACGCTCTCTCCCTCTCTGCTTCTATCTCTCTGTCTCTCTTTCCTTCCCTCCCTTGCTCTACAACTCTCTCTCCCTCTTGGTCTAGTTATCCATCGTTCCTCCCTTCTCCTCTCTAACTCCTGTTACACGACCTTGAGAACTGTGTATCCTCTCCTCCGTGTGTGTGTGAGAGTGTGTGTGTGTGTGTGTGTGATGTGTGTGTGCGTGTGAGTGTGTGTGTGTGAGTGTATGTGTGTGCGTTAGTGTGTGTATGAGATGTGTGTGAAAGTGTGTGTGTGTGAGTGTGTGTGAGTGTGTGTGTGTGTGTGTGAGATGTGTGTGTGCGTGTGAGTGTGTGTGTGTGAGTGTATGTGTGTGCGTTAGTGTGTGTATGAGATGTGTGTGAGAGTGTGTGTGTGTGTGTGTATGCCGATCTCTGTGTTGTCCTTGGTCCTTCCCAGTGGAGCTGAATCAGGGATTACTGGAGATGCTAAATAGGTCCACAGGCTTCTTCTAATTCACCCTCTGTGACTGATAAGCTCCCCTTTCTGCCAGAGCCTAGCCACTCACCACCTTTGGTACACCCCTCAGGACCCCCCAGGACCCCCCGGCACCCCCCGGCACCCCCCGGCACCCCCCAGGACCCCCCAGGACCCCCCAGGACCTCACCGAGCCCCCAGAACTGACTCCTCTGCCTCTACACCCCACCTCCTCCCTCACTGATCAAAGAGTCTCAGGCAATTAGTAAAAGCAACTATGTGTGTGTTTGTTTATGTGTGTGTGTGTGTGTGTGTGGGGGGGGGGGGGGGGGGCAGGGGGGGCAGGGTATTGGTGTGAGTTGATGTCAAGGAGCTGGACCAGTAGCACAGTCAGAGCCATGGGAATGTGTCCTCCCTCCCTCTCTCCCTCGTACCACCCACCTCTCTCTCACGATCTCCTCTCTCTCTCCATCCAAACACCCCAGCGCTCTTTCCCACCAGCATCCTTGTTCTCTCTTTCTTTTATCTTCCCCAAGGCTCCCACCCTCTCTCGCTCTCCTCTTCCTCCCCCTCTCCCCATCTCCCTTCTTTGTCCTGTCATTACTCAGTCAGCCACTTAATCTGTCTTTCAACCCCAGAGACCCAGGCAGATTTAAGTGGCCCCATCCTTCTCACATCCTCTCCTTTGCTCGGGTGCATCCTCTGGATCTCCTTCAAAAGACTCTCCCTCCTCTCCTGCTCCTCTCCTCTCCATCACTGCAGATGTTCCAGAGCCTCCTGCATCCTTCAGAGGCTCAGTCCTGCTGCTGGAAGCCTTCATTATCTCTGTCCCTTCTGCCTGTCCACTCATGCTCCTGTCCCATTGGTTCCCTGCCAGTCTCAGAGAATGTCAAAGTCCCATGATCCTCTGGGGCGAGAGCAGGGATTCGGAGCTGTGGAGATCCTTGACTTCAACACATGGAGGGAGGTGAACTGACCCACAGGTAACTTTGTGTCTCTCACTCTCTCTGATTCTCTGCTCAAGAGCGCCCGGTCCCAACACCAGCTCTTCCCCTGTCTGGCCCCTCAATGGTGGAATCAACTCCCCCCCAGAGACACTGACGGTCTACTCACATTCAAAACGCACTTGTTTTGGGAGTACGACGGTAGGAATGACGACTGGACCTGATGTTAGTTTCCCCTTGGATCACAATGACCCTTAATGAGGAACTTGTGGCCTAGTTCTAAATTATTTGACATTCTCGTAATCACTGTGAGGTGTATTATTATTATTACTTGTTTTCCTACAGGTACACTATTGCACGTTTGAGAGTCATGCTATTTAATTGCTTGTTTAACGGAATGCTCTAGTGCAGCGGTGCCCAATCCTGGTCCTCTAGTGTCCCTGTCATGACAGTTTTAGATGTTTCCCTGCTCCAGCACACCTGATTCTAATGAATGATCATTATGAGGCTTCTACAGAGCTTGATAACGATCCATTCATTAAAATCAGGTGTGCTAGAGCAGGAAAACATGTAAAACTGTCAGGACAGCGGCCCTCGAGGACCAGGATTGGGCACCGCTGCACTAGTGGTTCTTCCCTTTAGGACTTGTTTGGTTTACCACAATGTTATGCTTCCTAATCTGACTACATGCTATGTTTGGGGCAAACTCGTTGTTATGATCAGTGACCGATGCTCTTTTGTAAAGCCTCTCTCTTGGAAGTCGCCGTGGATAAAAGCGTCTGCGAATGACGTTTTTGATTTCTCTTTCTTCCATCCACATTCTTCCAGTCTACAGATGTGATCCATTCAGCAGAGGGAATAAGAGCACAGATTGATGGTCTCATTATCCAGAGCTGGTCATTTACTGCTCCCCATATCCTGTCCTGCTCGGTGTCCGCTCAGTGGGATCAGGGACTGAGGCTGCGAATGACAAGATTAAAACAATAGCAGAAACAGCCTAAGCCAGCCACACCCACACGCTATTTAAATGCAGGGTCACGCACACACACGCAGTCTGGCACGCACACGCATGCACGCTGGCCGTAATGGTGCGTGCGAAGCA
This sequence comes from Protosalanx chinensis, assembly GCA_030340685.1. Classification (NCBI taxonomy): domain Eukaryota; kingdom Metazoa; phylum Chordata; class Actinopteri; order Osmeriformes; family Salangidae; genus Protosalanx; species Protosalanx chinensis. Next base: position 2,231,183 of record CM059320.1, on the reverse strand, counting down.
CAGCAGCTGTCCTCTTGTGCCAAATGATGTCCGCTCGTTTTCATTTTCTGCTCATCCGCTTTGCTCTCTCTCTCTATTTCTCTCACGGTTGGATTCAAATTCTCAACGCGGTTTAGCCTTAAAGAAGTGAAGAGACGTGTTCAGACATGATTTGAACCCGTCTCCATCCGTCTCCTCTCAGGGTTGAGGTGGACGGCTGCTCTGAAGGAAAGCCCACTACAGGAGAATCGTTCACAAACGCACACATAAGCTCAAAATGACCGAACTCCACTATGTAGGGCTAACAGGCAGCTTCCTTTTGATGTTCAATGTACGCATACAAGATGGTCTTTGTCTCAGTTCCTTTGCTTGTTCATTAGTGGTGATGAGTGTTACACCAATAACAGTGCAGAGGGGAGTGGGAAGCCTTTTGAATAAAGCATTAGACGGGCTTGCGGTTCAAAGTCATCAGAAACACTGGCATGGCATGAAGACCTTCAAGCTCAGTGAGCTGGAGTTGAGCAGGAACCCTGCTGAAAGAACCACGTTCTTCACAAACTTCTTGAACTCTGAGGCAGCCGTTCTCTTCGGAATAATTGAGCGTGTCGTGTTTCTGCAAGCGCTGCTTCTCTCTCTGCAGTACGCGTTCTTCAGAGGACCCTGGACGAAAAGACCCATGTCTACTCTGCCCTCTGCTCTCTCCAGGCCCCAGCCATCTGAGGTAAAGCCCCAGCCGTCTGAGGTAAAGAACCAGCCGTCTGAGGTAGAGACCCAGCCGTCTGAGGTAAAACTCCAGCCATCTGAGGTAAAGCCCCAGCCGTCTAATGTAAAGACCCAGCCGTCTGAGGTAAAGACCCAGCCGTCTGAAGTAGAGACCCAGCCGTCTGAGGCAAAACTCCAGCCGTCTGAGGTAAAGCTCCAGCTGTCTGAGGTAAAGCCCCAGCCGTCTGAGGTAAAGCTCCAGCCGTCTGAGGTAAAGCCCCAGCCGTCTGAGGTAAAACTCCAGCCGTCTGAGGTAAAGACCCAGCCATTTGATCTACAGCCCGAGCCGTCTGAGGTAAAGCTCCAGCCGTCTGAGGTAAAGCCCCAGCCGTCTGAGGTAAAACTCCAGCCGTCTGAGGTAAAGACCCAGCCATTTGATCTACAGCCCGAGCCGTCTGAGGTAAAGCTCCAGCCATCTGAGGTAAAGCTCCAGCCATCTGAGGTAAAACTCCAGCTGTCTGAGGTAAAGCCCCAGCAGTCTGAGGTAAAGCCCCAGCCGTCTGAGGTAAAGCCCCAGCCGTCTGAGGTAAAGCCCCAGCCGTCTGAGGTAAAGCCCCAGCCGTCTGAGGTAAAGCCCCAGCCGTCTGAGGTAAAGCCCCAGCCGTCTGAGGTAAAGCCCCAGCCATCTGAGGTCCAGACAGGAAGACTGTTACACCACGGGCTGTTTTAGGTCGAGGACTGTACAGGGAAGTCCTAAAATAGAATTGGCCTGCTTCTTACTTTGTTATGGCTTTCCCAGATGGGATTTCATTTTGCATGAGCGCAGACTGGAAGTAACCGACATGCGGGCATATGTCACTGAACGCTCACATGACCGCTTGACTGCCGCTCTGCCGACCAATCAGCAGTCACATTGCTGATGCTGTGTGGTGCCTCATCACAGGTAACAGGACTGATGGAAACACTAACAGGTGCTTGTTTACAGTCTTAGATAGATCTTCATGTGTCATTGTCACAGGTACAACAGAATTACAAGTGCTTCCGGTCAATGCATCATTCAAGGTCTTTCGAAAAATGAAATTAGGTGCTAAAATTACTCAAATAAATGTACCTTACAATATATATATATATATATATACACAAATAAATATACCATAACCCAAAATGAAATTAATTGCTAAAATTACTCAAATAAATAGTGGAGGAGTCACCAGAAGACAGGAGTCATAGCTAGTGAGTGAAACAAGCGCACACTGATGTTTGCTTTAGATACGAAGATCTTGTTCTGCATTTGTCAGTGTTTGTGTGTGTGTGTGTGTGTGCGTGTGTGTGTATATATGTATGTGTGTGTGTGTGTGTTAGTGTGTGTGTGTGTGAGTTGTGTGTGTGTATGTGTGTATGTGTGTTAGTGTGTGTGTGTTAGTGTGTGTGTGGGTTGTGTGTATGTGTGTGTATGTGTGTGTGTGTGTGTGTGTGTGTGTACCTGGACGCCCTCGGTGCCTGGCTGCTGCAGTAGCTTGACAGTGTGTGTGTGTGAGGTCTTTTGGCCACGCCCATCATGCCAGGTCAGGCTGCCCCCTGCACGGCGAGGCAGCTGGTAGCTGAGCTCCTCTGCAGACACCGTGTGCTCCAGGGCCGTGCGGCAGAAACTGAAGCTGGACGCCGCTGGAGGGAGGGAGGGACGGAGGGAGGGAAGAGGGAGGGAGGGAGGGGGAGGGAGGGCAGAGGGAGAGAGGGAGAGAGGGAGGGAGGGGAGGGAAGAGGGAGGGAGGAAGAGGGAGGGAGGGAGGGAGGGAGAGAGGGAGTGAGGGAGGGAGGGAGGGAAGAGGGAGGGAAGAGGGAGGGAGGGAGGGAGGGAGGGGAAGAGGGAGGGATGGAGGGGAAGAGGGAGGGAGGGAGGGACAAAGAGAGAGAGAGATTTTTAATGCAGTGTGGCTATACAATGATGACAGACCAAAGGAACAACAAGACAAGGCTGTGGTGGAAATTCCACAGTAACAGCTGTAGCTTTAACTAAGCGTAAGTACACGATAACAAGGGATTCATGCAATTTCAATCATAATCCGGAACTCCAAACATTTCAACAGCATTTGTCCTAAAGAGATCAACCTCCCTCCATCTGTCTGTCTGTCTGCCCATCCATCACTTCATCCCTCCCTCCATCACTTCATCCCTCCCTCCATCACTTCATCCCTCCCTCCATCACTTCATCCCTCCCTCCATCACTTCATCCCTCCCTCCATCACTTCATCCCTCCCTCCATCACTTCATCCCTCCCTCCATCACTTCATCCCTCCATCCCTCCATCACTTCATCCCTCCCTCCATCACTTCATCCCTCCCTCCATCACTTCATCCCTCCATCCCTCCCTCCATCACTTCATCCCTCCCTCCATCACTTCATCCCTCCATCACTTCATCCCTCCCTCCATCACTTCATCCCTCCATCCCTCCCTCCATCACTTCATCCCTCCCTCCATCTGTCTGTCTGCCCCTCCATCACTTCATCCCTCCCCTCCATCAGTTCATCACTTCATCCCTCCATCCATCACTTCATCACTTCATCCCTCCATCCCTCTCTCCATCACTTCATCCCTCCATCCCTCCCTCCATCAGTTCATCCCTCCATCCCTCCCTCCATCACTTCATCCCTCCATCCATCAGTTCATCACTTCATCCCTCCATCCATCACTTCATCACTTCATCCCTCCATCCCTCTCTCCCTCCCTACATCACTTCATCCCTCCATCCATCAGTTCATCCCTCCCTCCATCACTTCATCCCTCCATCCCTCCATCCATCAGTTCATCCCTCCATCCCTCCATCCATCAGTTCATCCCTCCATCCCTCCATCCATCAGTTCATCCCTCCATCCCTCCCTCCATCAGTTCATCCCTCCCTCCATAACTTCATCCCTCCCTCCATAACTTCATCCCTCCATCCCTCCCTCCATCACTTCATCCCTCCATCCCTCCCTCCATAACTTCATCCCTCCATCCCTCCCTCCCTCCATCAGTTCATCCCTCCCTCCATCAGTTCATCCCTCCATCCCTCCCTCCATCAGTACATCCCTCCTTCCATCAGTTCATCCCTCCACCCCTCCATCCATCATTTCATCCCGCCATCCCTCCCTCCATCAGTTCATCCCTCCATCATTTCATCCCTCCAGCCATCAGTTCATCCCTCCCTCCATCAGTTCATCCCTCCATCCCTCCATCCCTCCCTCCACCAGTTTATCCCTCCCTCCTTAACTTCATCCCTCCCTCCATAACTTCATCCCTCCATCCCTCCCTCCCTCCATCAGTTCATCTGTGAGTTTCTGAATCAGGTGAGGGGCAGCTGGCAGGAGGTGAGTGCAGGGAGATCAGGGAGAGAAGGGGGGCATCCTCTCAGGTGACGGGCTCCACCCCTCCATCACACAGCATCACACAGCATCACACAGCATCACACAGCCCTCAGGAAGCCTTCCCACTAGAAGAAACTATGCCCACAAGCGTCTGTATAACTGGTACAGCTGATATTCATTATTCATTTTCATGTATAAAACATTCCTTCCACAGAAAGTATAAAACTTAGTAGGCCTATTGTGTGTTTGATCACTATGATATACACTAGAGGCCATTATGCTGAATCTTTGGGCTGGCAGTCTATCTCCCACTTCCCATCTCTCGTCTAGCAGAGAGAGAAGAAAGAAAGAATTGGGACACTTTAAACTGTCTCTCTCTCTCTTTTCATTATTTTCCTTTAGAATTCATCACCTTCTATTCCTTCTTTATTTCACTCTATTGTCTTTCCAGATGCACTTATCTAAATAAAGATGGCAGCTTCTCCCTAAACGATCAGAGTCTGGAAACGAACAGGGTCTAAACTGAAAAGAAGACCTTTCCTTTCATCCTCTCCTCCTCTTCTCTCCTTTCCTTTCATCCTCTCCTCCTCTCTCCTTTCCTTTCATCCTCTCCTCCTCCTCCTCTCTCCTTTCCTTTCATCCTCTCCTCCTCTCTCCTTTCCTTTCATCCTCTCCTCCTCTCTCCTTTCCTTTCATCCTCTCCTCCTCTTCTCTCCTTTCCTTTCATCCTCTCCTCCTCTCTCCTTTCCTTTCATCCTCTCCTCCTCCTCCTCTCTCCTTTCCTTTCATCCTCTCCTCCTCTCTCCTTTCCTTTCATCCTCTCCTCCTCTCTCCTTTCCTTTCATCCTCTCCTCCTCTCTCCTTTCCTTTCATCCTCTCCTCTTCTCTCCTTTCCTTTCATCCTCTCCTCCTCTTCTCTCCTTTCCTTTCATCCTCTCCTCTTCTCTCCTTTCCTTTCATCCTCTCCTCTTCTCTCCTTTCCTTTCATCCTCTCCTCCTCTTCTCTCCTTTCCTTTCATCCTCTCCTCCTCCTCTCTCCTTTCCTTTCATCCTCTCCTCCTCCTCCTCCTCTCTCCTTTCCTTTCATCCTCTCCTCCTCTCTCCTTTCCTTTCATCCTTCTCCTCCTCTCTCCTCTTCCTTTCATCCTCTCCTCCTCTCTCCTTTCCTTTCATCCTCTCCTCTTCTCTCCTTTCCTTTCATCCTCTCCTCCCTCTTCTCTCCTTTCCTTTCATCCTCTCCTCTTCTCTCCTTTCCTTTCATCCTCTCCTCTTCTCTCCTTTCCTTTCATCCTCTCCTCCTCTCTCTCTCTTTCCTTTCATCCTCTCCTCCTCCTCTCTCCTTTCCTTTCATCCTCTCCTCCTCTCTCCTCTTCCTTTCATCCTCTCCTCTTCTCTCCTTTCCTTTCATCCTCTCCTCCTCCTCTCTCCTTTCCTTTCATCCTCTCCTCCTCCTCCTCTCTCCTTTCCTTTCATCCTCTCCTCCTCTCTCCTTTCCTTTCATCCTCTCCTCTTCTCTCCTTTCCTTTCATCCTCTCTCCTCTTCTCTCCTTTCCTTTCATCCTCTCCTCCTCCTCTCTCCTTTCCTTTCATCCTCTCCTCCTCCTCCTCTCTCCTTTCCTTTCATCCTCTCCTCCTCCTCTCTCCTTTCCTTTCATCCTCTCCTCCTCCTCTCTCCTTTCCTTTCATCCTCTCCTCCTCCTCCTCTCTCCTTTCCTTTCATCCTCTCCTCCTCTTCTCTCCTTTCCTTTCATCCTCTCCTCCTCCTCTTCTTCTCTCAGTCTTTTTCTTTGCACATCCCTTGTTTCCAGTCCACTGTCTTATGTAAGCGTTTTTGCTGGCATCACTAAAGTGATTAGCAGCACAGAAAGAATTTGCCAAGCACAAAATATTTAATGAAGGCTAAAGTATGATACCAATGCACATCACAGTCATGCAAAAGAAATGGAGAGAAATAACACTGAATTCATCTTAGTTTATTCAAACGGATTATCAACGGGCCCAAATTGTAAGTTTATTTTCAGCACCAAGTACTGAAAGTTTAAAAAGTAAAAGTGTTATAAAAGGGCTTTAATAAATTTAATAATAAAAGGGCTTTACATAACCCTTGGGCCTATCATATTGTGATATTCCCTGTCAATAACTGGTCAATTTTCACACACAAGTTTCGACTTCTTGAAATGGAAATGACCTGACAGTTGATGGAACTCTGGTTGAGAAGGAATCTCAGTCATGGGTTTCATTTATTCACAGACAGCTCCAAACACAGGAGAGACCAGCCAATCCAGAGAGAGCTACATGACAGAAGAGGCTTCTGGGAAAGGCCTGGGGCTTCAGTAGAGCGGAGTCGAGGAAGATGAAGCGTTCAGGTGAGCATGAGGGGGTCCAGGGTTCATACAGCCATGATGGGAGAGGAGAAAAAAGAAAGGATCCTATGAGAGTAAAAGACTGTCAGGGGGTCCTGGTCTGGAACCCCCCCCCCTCTCTCTCTCTCTCTCGCTCTCTCTCTCTCACTCTCTCGCTCTCTCTCTCTCTCCACTCTCATCCCAGTCCTCTTCTGTATTTCTACAGACTCCCTCTTTCCCCTCATCTCGCTCCCCTCTCTCCCTCCATCTCGCTCCCCCCTCTCCCCCCATCTCGCTCCCCCTCTCCCCCCCATCTCGCTCCCCCTCTCCCCTCCATCTCGCTCCCTCTCTCCCTCCATCTCGCTCCCTCTCTCCCCTCCATCTCGCTCCCTCCCTCCCTCCATCTCGCTCCCCATCTCGCTCCCCCCTCTCCCCCCATCTCGCTCCCCCTCTCCCTCCACCTCACTCCCCCTCTCCCCCCATCTCGCTCCCCTCCTCTCCCCCCATCTCGCTCCCTCTCTCCCTCCATCTCGCTCCCCCCTCTCCCCCCATCTCGCTCCCCCTCTCCCTCCACCTCACTCCCCCTCTCCCCCCATCTCGCTCCCCCTCTCCCCCCATCTCGCTCCCCCTCTCCCCCCATCTCGCTCCCCCTCTCCCCCCCATCTCGCTCCCCCTCTCTCCCCCCCCTCTCCCCCCATCTCGCTCCCCCCTCTCCCCCCATCTCGCTCCCCCTCTCCCTGGTTGTCATGTTCAGGAGGTGGACAGGGCAGGTCCAGTCCCCTGCTCTCATTCCTGCCAATCAGACGGAGGGGGAGGAGACTGGAGGAAGAGTGCAGGCAGAGCAGCGCCCAGTCACCGTAAAGACGTGTCAATCAAAGTCAGCTGACCAGAGAGGGAAGGGGAGGAGGGGGGGAGGGAGACGAAATAGAGTTGATGAATATTCTAGGTTTTAAGGCAACCTTAACCAAAGGTTACTGCTCTCGTCACATGACCTTCCTGGTAGGCTAAGTCCTCAGGTCCCCTCTGCTCTGAATAAGTAACCCTGATGATAGCTCATCTTCTAGCTGTTAGACAGCCCCCTGTATAAGCTCACATTTACATGTCCACCTCTGACTCTGGATCCACATGAAAATCAAGCCTGGCTCTTCACTGATCTCAGACTAATGGGATTAACAACACGCCCTATGGTTGACACTCTACTGGAAGAGACAGAGCTGATCCTGGGGTCTGCCAGCAGCCACTGACATTAGCTGGGATGGAGAGCTGGGATGGATCTGCATCAGGGCTGTCATAGCGTGAGAAGTAAGGATTCCTAATGTAAATCAGAAGAGCGGAAAAAATATGAATAATTTCAGTGATCCTTATGTAAATCCAGACTCCAACATGTCCATCAGCAAGTCAGCTGGTTGCTGCCTGGACTCACAGGATCAAACGAGGCTGAGACATCACTCACATCCCAACCTTTCCTGTCATTTATTTAGCTTCTTCTTTTGTGTGCGTTTGTGAAGCGAAAGGAAGGAATGAGAGGAGGAGAGAAGAGTGACTAGCAGTGGTACAGCTGCACAGAGAGGGTTAAAAGCCTGGAACAAGGGCAGTCTGGGACAAGAGCAGCCTGGGACAAGAGCAGCCTGGGACAAGAGCAGCCTGGGACAAGAGCAGCCTGGGACAAGAGCAGCCTGGGACAAGAGCAGCCTGGGACAAGAGCAGCCTGGGACAAGGGCAGCCTGGGACAAGAGCAGCTTGTTTCCAGACAGGGCCTGAGAGGCAGGACAAGCTGGGTCAAAAGAGACCCCAGTCAGAAGGTCTTTCAGTATCAACATTAGTTCCCACCTTCCCCAGTTCAGCCCGGCGCCACGCGAAAGGTTCTTAAATCTCAGAAGCGTTCTTTTTTGAAAGGTCAATTAGCAATTATGGATAGTACCCCTGGAAAGTAACTCCGAGCCAAATCCCACAATAGATCACTAGGCAGGCTTAGACCTGCATGGCCCGGCCAGAAGAGAACGATATAATTTAGTCCCTGGACTATCATTTTGCAGAGGTTGTTACGACTAAACCAAGATATGTCAGCCAAGCCCCCTGTGGACACCACACCAGCTCTCAGCCAAGCCAAGCAGCTCTACATGGAAAAGCAAATACCAATCATTTCAGGGAGAAAGTTTCTATTTAAAGTCAAAGGTGTCCATAATTCTATTTCAGGAAAAAAATGTAATCCCAACAACTGCATTTCTCAATAATCTGTGAGCAGCTAAAACGTTATCTTGCATTCATTTCACGCCTGTGTAATACATTTAACATAAATAACTAAATATAGTATCTCCGGTAGAAATACATTTCTGTAAATGTAGCTGTGGTATTCAGTGAGGTGATCCACAGCAGGACCCAGGAATGAGCCGTGAAATGACAGCATCTTCACAGAGCTCAGGGAAGGAGGGAAATGTGGTTGAGGCTGAGGACACGTTCATATATATATAAATAAAGCTCTCTTTTCAAAACCTCCGGGCTCTTTTCCCATCATGCAGTGCACTCCATTATCCACGGCGATATAAACAATACTGTGAAGGCTGCAGTTACTTAGCGTATCATTGTTCTCTCTATCACAGATACTCCAGGACTACACACTGAACACACTGGGAGTAAGGAGTTTACAGACATGAACTGCAACGTCAAACTCCTGGACAAGATGGCTTCTAATGGGATCCTGGGCTTCAGCTCACTAATGTCACACCGGCCCTCCGGCCCTCTGTCCCTCTGTCCACCTGTCCTCCTGTCCTCCTGTCCCTGCATCCCTCTGTCCCTCTGTCCCTCTGTTCTTCTGTCCCTCTGTCCCTGCATCCCTCTGTCTTTCTGTCCTTCTGTTCTTCTGTCCCTCTGTCCCTGCATCCCTCTGTCCTTCTGTCCCTCTGTCCCTGCATCCCTCTGTCCCTGCATCCCTCTGTCCCTCTGTCCCTGCATCCCTCTGTCCTTCTGGTCCCCCTGTCCCTCTGTCCCTGCATCCCTCTGTCTTTCTGTCCCCTGTCCCTCTGTCCCTGCATCCTTCTGTCCCTGCATCCCTCTGTCCTTCTGTCCCCCTGTCCCTCTGTCCCTGCATCCCTCTGTCCCTGCATCCCTCTGTCCTTCTGTCCCCCTGTCCCTCTGTCCCTGCATCCCTCTGTCTTTCTGTCCCCCTGTCCCTCTGTCCCTGCATCCTTCTGTCCCTGCATCCCTCTGTCTTTCTGTCCCCCTGTCCCTCTGTCCCTGCATCCTTCTGTCCCTGCATCCCTCTGTCCCTCTGTCCTTCTGTCCCTCTGTCCCTGCATCCCTCTGTCCTTCTGTCCCCCTGTCCCTCTGTCCCTGCATCCCTCTGTCCCTGCATCCCTCTGTCCCTCTGTCCTTCTGTCCTTCTGGGCCTCTGTCCCTGCATCCCTCTGTCCCTGCGTCCCTGCATCCCTCTGTCCCTGCATCCCTCTGTCCTTCTGTCCCTCTGTCCCCTCAGACTGGGGCTGGTCTGAAGGATGCAGATCTCTGACCTTAACCACCTCTTCAGACAGTCCGACCATCAGTCAGCACTGACAACCTGGAGACCAGGAGAGGATCGATCCTCTTATACAAGGAGCACACACACACGCACACACACACACACACACAGTCAGCTCTCTCCCTGTGGCTGTGTGCTCACAGCTTATAGACCCCCCATTGTCACAGGCAATGTCACTGCAGGGGGAGACAGTACTATTGATCACCACCCCCGAATGTCCGATAAAACACTATTAGAGATCCGATAGCACGCACACACACACACACACAGTCATTACACTCAGTAATTTCCTCTATGACAGGTGCCCTTCAGAATGCAGGGAGGTGGGATTGTATGCTGGGACAGTGGAAGGTGAGGAAGACTCATATCTGAGAGAAGGAGATTCACTTAGCTTCTTAAGAGGATCAGAATGTGAAGGAGGAGACAAATCGTGGATGAGTGAAAAGATGGAGAGATGAAAGGAGCAGGGGAGGGAGTGGGGGGGGGGAGAGCAGAACAGGGAATTCCCAGAGCAAAGAAACAGGGGGAATTCATGCATGAAAAGATGAACGGATCGGACAAGGTGTGTAGGGGGGAGACCGAGAAGGTGTGAGAGGACACAGGACAGGCCTGGAGGGAGGAGGATGAAGAGATGGAGAGAGGAGGATGAAGAGATGGAGAGAGGAGGATGAAGAGATGGAGAGAGGAGGATGAAGAGATGGAGAGAGGAGGATGAAGTGATGGAGAGAGGAGGATGAAGAGATGGAGAGAGGAGGATGAAGAGATGGAGAGAGGAGGATGAAGAGATGGAGAGAGGAGGATGAAGAGATGGAGAGAGGAGGATGAAGAGATGGAGAGAGGAGGATGAAGAGATGGAGAGAGGAGGATGAAGTGATGGAGAGAGGAGGATGAAGAGATGGAGAGAGGAGGATGAAGAGATGGAGAGAGGAGGATGAAGAGATGGAGAGAGGAGGATGAAGAGATGGAGAGAGGAGGATGAAGTGATGGAGAGAGGAGGATGAAGAGATGGAGAGAGGATGAAGAGATGGAGAGAGGAGGATGAAGAGATGGAGAGAGGAGGATGAAGAGATGGAGAGAGGAGGATGAAGTGATGGAGAGAGGAGGATGAAGTGATGGAGAGAGGAGGATGAAGTGATGGAGAGAGGAGAATGAAGAGATGGAGAGAGGAGGATGAAGTGATGGAGAGAGGAGAATGAAGAGATGGAGAGAGGAGGATGAAGTGATGGAGAGAGGAGGATGAAGTGATGGAGAGAGGAGAATGAAGAGATGGAGAGAGGAGGATGAAGTGATGGAGAGAGGAGAATGAAGAGATGGAGAGAGGAGGATGAAGTGATGGAGAGAGGAGAATGAAGAGATGGAGAGAGGAGGATGAAGTGATGGAGAGAGGAGGATGAAGAGATGGCGGAGAGGAGGAGTCATGGCAGTAAGCTGCTTCTCTCTGACTTCCTGCTCAGTTATTGCTCCTCTCCGCTCTTGTAAGACGACGTGCAGCCAAAGATTCAATCTGGCTGACGATCGATACCTCAGAGATGCCCTGAATGAAGATCAGCAGGAAAGTGAGGAGACGGGAGGGGGAGACAGGAGAGAGGGAGACAGGAGAGAGAGAGAAACAAGAGAGAGGGTAACAGGAGAGAGGGTAACAGGAGAGGGGAGGGAGGATGATGGGGAGCCCATCAGATAGACTGGAGGAGCCACACACACACTTATGAGGCTCCCCGTGAACTAGAGTGAGACACTGGGATGGTCCAAACCTCTTCACATAACTTCCTGCAACTCCCTGTTCCTACACCTTTCCAATGTGAATGTTTAGGAGAGCAAAACAGCAGATCTCTCACACAGATTGACTTTGAAAGGGATGTGTGCGGTGAAAGCACAGTTCTCCCTGCTCTGACTGTCTGCCAGGCTTCCCTCTGGCACACCTGAGCTCTAACTAGCAGTGCTGGTAGAAGGGCCACTTCGTAAAGCTTCTGTTAATCCAGCAGAGGGGATACGTTCCAGAACATGGAGTTAATGATGGCAGAAAATCTAATCTAGCTGAGACTGTGCGTGTGATTATTTACAGAGGCAGTGAGAGAGGCTCATAGGGATCGGCCCAGCCTCTCTCCTTCCCACCATGGCAGTGTCTGTCACATTAGTCAGGCGGGGACCTTGAAACGGACCCTGGTTATGCGACAGATAACACATGAAAAGAAAACTCAACTGCTTAGAAAGGTCAACCATGAAGACCAAACATGTTTCCTGTTGCTATGACCTACATCTGGATCTGAAACAAGAAAATAGTTCAGCACTTTGATTTTGAATAATTGAATGTTCGTAAAAGGTTACATCTCCTGACCATGTTCACTATGATTTAAAACAGTAGTAGCTTGTCTTTACCGACACTTCTGAAGAAGTAAGTATATACTTAAAATACACATACTGCAGTTCATTTACTTCGGTAATTTAGTAACTGTATTATTTGCGTACATCATTAAGGACTTTTTGGTCTGTTCTACTGGAATGGAGAAGAGAAACCATTTAAAATAACAAGGAGACGAGCATGAGTTTCCCACTCAAGATTACTCTGAAATACATTTTTTCAGGCTTATAGATTTTTCCCTTGACTGAAACAACGTCTGTCTGAACCCAAAGTACGACACAGCAAATCTAAACTAGTCTCACCTCAGAATTTTAAGAACAAAGTTGCATCTGATGCTACACCCACTCCAGCCTGGATCCTCTCTGCTCCAGCGATCCAGGAGATCCTGATGATCTGCCGGAGCTGACAGACTGTCTGGAACTGAACACAGAGCTGTACCTTCACGGATGGTCTGGAGAACCGTCCGGCAAGGAACCACTACAGTCCTTCTGTTGATCATGGATCCACACTTAACATTTCCAGTCCAGCTGGCATTGGCAACATGAGAGGCCTCCTAGCCCGTCTGATTACAGTTCTGATAATCCAATGTGAGACAGACAGAGATGAAGAGAGAGATGACGAGAGAGATGAAGCGAGAGATAAAGAGAGAGATGAAGAGAGAGATAACGAGAGATGAAGAGAGAGATGACGAGCGAGAGAGTTATAGGGCAACTATGGAAGGCTGTTGTAAAACTACAAAGGTCCACAAACAGAGACTAACACACACACACACACACACACACACTAGCCCCAGGTGACGAGACTTGACTACAGTTTATTATCAAGGTCACATGATCTAAATCCATATCTGCACCACTGCTGTGGCCTCACAAAGCGTGCGGGAGATGGAGTGGTCAATGATCAATACTTCACTGAGTGCACAAAAGCTCTGCATTCCACATCACTGTGTGTGTGTGTGTGTGTGTAATGAGAGTTTGACAATGAAAACGTTGTGAAAAAGAAAACCAAGGAGGAAAGACAGAAAGTAAACAGTGAGAGACATTAAAGATGAAAGAAGAAAGAGTCTGTAAGAGAGAGAGAGGGAGAGAGAGAGGGGAGAGAGAGAGAGGGAGAGAGAGAGAGGGAGAGAGAGAGAGGGAGAGAGAGATACAACAGATAGACAGCAGAGAGATACAGCAGAGACACAGCAGAGAGACACAGCAGAGAGACACAGCAGAGAGACACAGCAGAGAGACACAGCAGAGACACAGCAGAGACACAGCAGAGAGACACAGCAGAGAGACAGCAGAGAGACAGCAGAGAGACACAGCAGAGAGACACAGCAGAGAGACACAGCAGAGAGACACAGCAGAGAGATGAAGCTGAGGGACACAGCAGGGAGTCTCTCCATAGACCAACTGAACGGAGGGTTTGAAGTTGTTTCCTGGTTTCTCCATTCGGTGGTGGGTACCTGTCTGCCTTTGATCTCAGCCAGTAGGAGGCAGAGGACACAGCGGGGGGTGCTGAGGGGGGAACAGTAGAATCCCAACAGTGGGAACACAACACTCATACACAGACAACAAACAACTACGGTTACTTGCACTTACTTGGGGGGGGGGGGTCTGCTGCCCTCTCTGCAGTGATCTGGGGGGGGGGGGGGGGTCTGCTGCCCTCTCTGCAGTGATCTGGGGGGGGGGGGGTCTGCTGCCCTCTCTGCAGTGATCTGGGGGGGGGGGTCTGCTGCCCTCTCTGCAGTGGTCTGGGGGGGGGGGGGGGTCTGCTGCCCTCTCTGCAGTGATCTGGGGGGGGGGGGTCTGCTGCCCTCTCTGCAGTGATCTGGGGGGGGGTGTCTGCTGCCCTCTCTGCAGTGATCTGGGGGGGGGGGGGGTCTGCTGCCCTCTCTGCAGTGATCTGGGGGGGGGGGGGGTCTGCTGCCCTCTCTGCAGTGGTCTGGGGGGGGGGGGTCTGCTGCCCTCTCTGCAGTGATCTGGGGGGGGGGGGTCTGCTGCCCTCTCTGCAGTGATCTGGGGGGGGGGGGGTCTGCTGCCCTCTCTGCAGTGATCTGGGGGGGGGGTGTCTGCTGCCCTCTCTGCAGTGGTCTGGGGGGGCTCTGGGGGGGGGGGGGGTTCTAGGGGGATTCTAGGGGGGGTCTCTGGCTCTTTCTCTCCAGTCTTTAATTGCCATGTTATCAAACCCGCTCCTGCTCAGAGAGTTCAACTGGGCCTTTCAGCCAGGCAGACACTCCAATTAGCATCTTCATCCACACACACACACACACACTTATACAGTCACACACACTCCCACACACACTCCCACACAAAGCAGGGTTTCAGGAGCCTTGCAGCCCTGCAGTGTACAGGGAGTCCAGGTAACACAGAACACAGCAGTGATTACAACGCACATTTGGGATGAAAGAGAGGACGGAATCAAAGCAAAGAGCTGTGGGTGGAACTCTGCACACACACACACACACACACACAACTACACACAACTACACCCACACAAATACACACACGCACACAAACAAGCTAAATCCCTAACGGAGCTTCATTTCTAGGCCAAAAGTTCTGCTCTCGTTTTTTTAGACGAGGTTTTCACTCTGTGACTCCATGTTTGCCGGCTCTCTCTCTCTCTCTGTTTACAACAGTGATCGATATCCTCCTCTTAACGATAGCTGAAGTTTAGCTCGAACCATAAACAGATCAGGGAAGTTTCATTTAGACTTGCTCTCGTAAAGACCAAACCAGCTCATCCCAATTCTCTTAAAACACTGGGTTAGCTGGGTGACAGTGTCACTGTTAATGAGTGCTGACCATGGCTTCTACCTGGACTGGTGTCACTGGAATAATAATGGATGCTGGTGTTCTAGCACTCCCAAAGAAGCTCACGCTCTCTTCCCCTCCACTGAACCTGTTCTCCTGTTATCACACAAGCAGTTCTATGAACTCAAGCACACAGTTCTATGAACTCAAGCACACAGTTCTATGAACTCAAGCACACAGTTCTATGAACTCATTCCTCCTACAGACCAAAAACACACACGCCACAACTATCCTTCAAGGACGTTAAGACTGAAACATTGCTACAACCCACATGGGTCATCTTCTGTCTCACAGAGAGAAGCTCAGGACAGTGGAAGCTCCTCTTGGGGGTTTTATTTAGTCTTAAACATAAAAAAAATGCTAAGAATGAGTGACAGGCCAACGCTGGCGACAGGCCCCGCCCACTCAGACAGTCCCGCAGTCAAAACAGAACTACGGCGAACAGGAGTGTGTGTCCTCCTGTCACACTGACCCCAGTAACACTGAGCTACAGTCAGCCCAGGGAAGGGAAACAGACTGTCTACTCTCAACGCTCCCATGACCTTAACCTGAACCTTGATGTAAGTAGTTTGTGTGATAGAAAAACTATACTGACAAGTCCTCTAACTGAGCCTTTCGATCTTCACCTCCCCTTAACACCTGAAAAGCCCCGAGAGGTGAACCTGCTGTTCCCATTCCTCTGCCCCCGCCACCCCCCTCCTTGTCTCTCCAGCTCCTCAGGGACAAATCCCTCTCTAATCTTTGGGATAAGGGACACAGGCGGCGTCTTTCGACTGGATTTCAGAGGAGCCTGGTTAAGAGGGGAGAGTCAGACAGAGAGAGAGGGATACACAAGGGGGAAGAGAGGGACAGAGAGAGAGGAGGGACAGAGAGAGAGGAGGAGGGACAGAGAGAGAGGAGGAGGGACAGAGAGAGAGGAGGAGGGACACAGAGAGAGGAGGAGGGACAGAGAGAGAGGAGGAGGGACAGAGAGAGAGGAGGAGGGACAGAGAGAGAGGAGGAGGGACAGAGAGAGAGGAGGAAGGGACAGAGAGAGAGGAGGAGGAGGGACAGAGAGAGGAGGAGGGACAGAGAGAGAGGAGGAGGGACAGAGAGAGAGGAGGAGGGACAGAGAGAGAGGAGGAGAAAGGAAGAAAAATACGATAGACAGACAGACAGAACGAGAGATGGCCTTTTTACTGATAAGGGATCAAGCCACCAAAAACTCAGACAATTGTGATAACAGTGTGAGTATGGTTGAAGCCCTTTAACATGCAGTGTTGGGAGCAGGAGAAAGATCATGTCAGAGCGCAGACTGATATCTGTCCATCCGCCCTTAACCGGATTCTAGGAAGCACAACTGTGACAACAGGATAAGAAGGACACATTTAAGCCCAGATATTCTAATCCACAGTATCCACATCCCTCATCTCATACAGGTGGAACCTGTATCAGGTCACATGAGACAGAACTCCACCATCTGGTGAAAGAGGCTGCTCATATGGTGGCAGACAGTACCAAGAGTTTCCTTGATACAGCTATTTCCAGGAATAAACAGACATATGTTGTGTTCTTTGTGTTCAATCACATAGTTACAAGGACAGAGTACGACGTTTGCAAAACTGCTTCACCACGATTCTCCAGTTCACAGCCTGTTTATGCTGACAAGGCAATAGAAGTACAGAGAAGGGGGATGGGAGAGAGCGCAATCAAGCCAGAGAGAGAGAGACAGAGAGAGACAGAGAGAGAGACAGAGAGAGAGAGACAGAGAGAGAGAGAGAGAAAGAGAGAGAGAGAGACAGACAGACAGACAGAGAAAGAGAGACAGAGAGAGATAGAGGGAGGCAGAGAGAGAGAGAGAGAGAGAGAGAGACAGAGAGAGAGACAGAGAGAGAGACAGAGAGAGAGACAGAGAGGCAGAGAGAGAGACAGAGAAAGATACAGAGAGAGAGACAGAGAGAGACAGAGACAGAGAGAGAGAGACAGAGAGAGAGACAGAGAGAGAGACAGAGACAGAGAAAGATACAGAGAGAGAGAGACAGAGACAGAGACAGAGAGAGAGACAGAGAAAGATACAGAGAGAGAGACAGAGAGAGAGAGAGAGACAGAGAGAGAGAGAGAGAAAGTTGGAAGTGAGAAAAGTTCCCCCTCTCCTCTCCACCACCTCTCTGCTATAGGCGACACGCTGACACTTGGTTGCTATTGACACGGCCCATTTGAGGCAGTGTGACACCTGTTGGAGGTCATAAACCCTGGATGTTAGGGTGGAAGGGAGGCAGAAAGCTGCAGAGGCAGAGAGGGAAAAAAGGGAAGACATTGTGAAGTGGCACCAGGGATGCTGAATGAAACATAGAACAATGACTGTACATGATTCTACAGCATTTAACACATTTAATACACACACACATTATCACGCACACACCAGCTGGTTATTCCCAAACCCTCTTTGAGCAGAACCTTTGAGTACTTGGGGTTGATAATGGTGGACTGCGATGAGCAGTGTAATTGCTTTTTCGGGTGGAGAAGGAAGTGGAACGTGCCACGCATGTCTGCCGAATGGGCGTAGCTGCAGCCATTAGCCATTTGTTTAATGGGCAATCTGCAGTACAGACCTTCCTGACCCACAGCACAGACAGCGAGGACATAGGGAGGCTTTAACAAGGAGAGAGCAGCATCCTGCTTACCTTCAGACAGAAGGCCACTGCTAATTAGCATGTTTATTTAGCCTGTGTCTGAGGTGAGGTGAGCAGCTCTAGCAGAGGGCATTGCTGCTCTCCTTGAAACTCGGACTTGAAAGAAGTTGCACTGCAAAGCAGGACTGGGATCAAGGACAAACAGGCCCAAACTATCCTGCTGCTGCTGATGTGTCGTCCGGGCAACAACAAAAAAACGAATAACAACCTTGTTTTACAATGTGTCCCTGTAGACAGTAGAGAGTTGACACACTCAAGGACAGTGATCATGAAGTGTGCGTGTGTGTGCGTGCGTGTGTGTGTGTGTCAGTGACTACAGCAGAGAAGTACACATAAGGGATACAACCGCGTACGATTATACCTCATTAGTATAACCCTTTCAGCAAATTAAATCTCTTGTTTTAATCTCTCTCCACCCCACCCCAGCTTCTTCTCTCTCTCCCCCCGTCTCTATCTCTCTCCCTCCTCCCCCCCCCCTCTCTCCCTCTATCTCTCTCTGTCTTTGCAGAACACTAATTAGAGGAGAAATATTGGATACGGGCTTGTGCTCATTCTAATTCAAGGGGAAGAGGGAGGAGGGGAAAAGAGGACGAAGTTGGACTCAGGATGAGTTCAGTGAACTGGAACAAACACCTCGTCACTCTGAAGGAAATTAGTGAAACGGGAAGGTCGGAATAAGAGAGAAATCCGTGAGACAGTAGGAGAGAAGCAGTGAAGAGCTGAGAACTCCCACCTCACACTGCTGTCCTCATCCACAAACCTCACGCTGCTGTCCTCATCCAAACCTCACGCTGCTGTCCTCATCCAAACCTCACGCTGCTGTCCTCATCCAAACCTCACGCTGCTGTCCTCATCCAAACCTCACGCTGCTGTCCTCATCCAAACCTCACGCTGCTGTCCTCGTCCAAACCTCACGCTGCTGTCCTCATCCAAACCTCACGCTGCTGTCCTCATCCAAACCTCACGCTGCTGTCCTCATCCAAACCTCACGCTGCTGTCCTCATCCAAACCTCACGCTGCTGTCCTCATCCAAACCTCACGCTGCTGTCCTCATCCAAACCTCACACTGCTGTCCTCATCCAAACCTCACGCTGCTGTCCTCATCCAAACCTCACGCTGCTGTCCTCATCCAAACCTCACGCTGCTGTCCTCATCCAAACCTCACGCTGCTGTCCTCATCCAAACCTCACACTGCTGTCCTCATCCAAACCTCACGCTGCTGTCCTCATCCAAACCTCACGCTGCTGTCCTCATCCAAACATCACACTGCTGTCCTCATCCTCACCAAACCTCACGCTGCTGTCCTCATCCAAACCTCACGCTGCTGTCCTCATCCAAACCTCACGCTGCTGTCCTCATCCAAACCTCACGCTGCTGTCCTCATCCAAACCTCACGCTGCTGTCCTCATCCAAACCTCACGCTGCTGTCCTCATCCAAACATCGCACTGCTGTCCTCATCCAAACCTCACGCTGCTGTCCTCATCCAAACCTCACGCTGCTGTCCTCATCCAAACCTCACACTGCTGTCCTCATCCAAACCTCACACTGCTGTCCTCATCCTCACCAAACCTCACACCAAACCATGCCTTAACACAACCCTGCCTGATGCACTAAGAACCACCACCATTGCTACACAGCACACACACACAAGCTCACACACTCACACACACGCTCACACACACGCTCACACACACGCTCACACACACCCTCACACACGCACACATCTCACTCTCCCGGCCGTGCTGCTACTAAACCCATCTCATTTACCACTTAATCAATGTCTGAGAGTCTCAAGGGACAGTTGTGTAAATGTTTATAGAACGACCCCCCCTCCTCTCTTATCCACTGACTCTCTCTCTTTCTCACCACTCTCTGCTGTGGCCACAAGTCAAAGGTCACACTTGTCTTTGTGAGGACATGAACTGAGTGACCTCTGATTTACAGCCTCTTCATTTCCCTTTTCTACTGAGAAGAAGCCACTGAGTCAGATCTTCCTTCATTCCCATGCTTCCTCCTGTGCTGCTGTCTCCATTTTAAGAACAGTTATAGTTCTGACTGCTGCTATCCATTATCAGCTGGGCTTGGTTCACACAGTGCACAGTAGGGTAATGCTGTGTGTGTGCGTGTGTGTGTGTGTGTATCTGGTTGTATGTTTGTGTCTGACTTTAAGAGGATGAGCCAGACTAAATACCAGGCGAACAGGTAACACTTAGGAAGAGCTTTTGCCCAAACACACGCAGAGATGAAATCAGTGAAATCACCCACAGAAAGACTCCCCCCTCCTCCCCCCACCCCCCCCCCCCCCACCTCCTCCCCTCACCACCTCCTCCCCCCACCTCCTCCTGTGCAGATGCATTTTTAATGGTTTCCAGTGCTCTGCTAAGGCAGCCCCGTGTCGTCTCCAGTTGCAGGATTCAGAAGCCCCCTATGAAGCTCCCAAATGGTCCCAGGCCCCCCCACACCCCCCCCCCCCCCCCCCCCAACTGGTGACGTCACACAGGCTGGCTAAACAACAAACACCCTGACAGCTGTCCCCCTTCGGCCCTTTGGTTCTGCTCCTACACCTTAAACCACACGCGCACACAAACACACATAAACACACACACACACGCATGCGCACACACAAGCACAAAAACACATGTACATATACACACATGTACATATACACATGTACATAAACACACACACACTCATTTCTACACACACAAACACACACATACAAACTCTTGATGGTTGGATTAGCAGTGGGAGAGCCCCAGTGGAAGGGGTATTACACACTTCAATAGGCAGACGATGGTGTGATTGGATCTGCCTGCGGACAGTGTGTGTTCTGACCACAGGGATGTGATGACTGAGGCAGGCTTGTAGCAGCAGTCTAAAGGGTTAACAGCAGACAAACTGCAGATCTATTTACACATCAGGACTGATAACAACTGTATTTTCAATCACCTTAATTATAGGTTGTAAGGAAGTGGAAGGACATCCTAACCTCTTTCTCCCTCTGTGTCCATCTCCTGCTCCCCAGAGCAGCCAGCAGCCTCCCCCAGAGCAGCAGCAGGCAGCAGCCTCCCCCAGATCAGCCAGCCCTCCCCCAGAGCAGGCAGCAGCCTCCCCCAGAGCAGGCAGCAGCCTCCCCTAGAGCAGGCAGCAGCCTCCCCCAGAGCAGGCAGCAGGCAGCAGCCTCCCCCAGAGCAGGCAGCAGCCTCCCCTAGAGCAGGCAGCAGCCTCCCCCAGAGCAGGCAGCAGGCAGCAGCAGCCTCCCCCAGAGCAGGCAGCAGGCAGCAGCCTCCCCCAGAGCAGGCAGCAGCCTCCCCCAAGCAGCAGGCAGCAGGCAGCAGCCTCCCCCAGAGCAGGCAGCAGGCAGCAGCCTCCCCCAGAGCAGGCAGCAGCCTCCCCCAGAGCAGGCAGCAGGCAGCAGCCTCCCCCAGAGCAGGCAGCAGGCAGCAGCCTCCCCCAGAGCAGGCAGCAGGCAGCAGCCTCCCCCAGAGCAGGCAGCAGCCTCCCCCAGAGCAGGCAGCAGGCAGCAGCCTCCCCCAGAGCAGGCAGCAGGCAGCAGCCTCCCCCAGATCAGGCAGCAGGCAGCAGGCAGGCTTAGCAGCCTCCCGCTGAGTGATGGGGTGAAGCAGCCATGGACAGAGACGGTTGATTTGGGATCTATACCCAGCTGTGTCCAAGCCTAGTGGGCGTGCTTGTCAGATTGAGTGGGGGTGGTGTGTGTGTGTGTAAGTGTGTATGTGTGTGTGTGTATGGGTGGGTGTGTGTGTGTCTGTGTGTGCTTGTGTGTGTGTGAGAGAGTTGTTATCCAGAGTGGATATATGGAGCCCACCCTGGTGTTCTTTCCACCAGACCATCTCGTTCATCCCTGCCTGCTGAGAAGACGCCTGCCAGACTCTGAAGAGTGGACACACACACACTCTCACACACTCACACACACACACACACACTCTCACACACACCCACACACACACACACACACACTCACACACACACACACACACCCACACACACACTCACACTAACACACAAACAAGGACACACTCAAACTAACACGCACACACTCACACACACTCACACACACACTCACACACTCAAACTAACACACTCACACACTCACACTCAAACTAACACACACACACTCACACACACACACACACACACACACTCAAACACACTCGCAAACTCACACTCTGACACTCAGACACACACTCCCTCCTGGCTCCAGGGTTCCCCTGGCCTGTTCCTGGGGTGAGATAGGGGAGCAGTGAGGTGGCTGCAGAGCCAGTGGTGCTGCACCCTGGCTGATAAGGAGCTGCTTCTAAACAGCATGTGCAGCTTTTCACACAGGGAGCGAAGCCCTTCCAGAACAAACAGCATGGAGGAAAGAGAGGCCCTCTGAGCAGAGCCAAAGCAGCTCCATGTATTTACCAGCTCCTATCTGACAAGACATAGGTCTGCAGTGTGGAAAGGCAGCAGGGTGAAGGCTGGTTACAGGCTGTTTACAGGCTGTTTACAGGCTGTTTACAGGCTGTTTACAGGCTGGTTGCAGGCTGGTTACAGGCTGGTTGCAGGCTGGTTGCAGGCTGGTTACAGGCTGGTTGCAGGCTGGTTGCAGGCTGGTTACAGGCTGGTTGCAGGCTGGTTACAGGCTGGATACTGGCTGGTTACAGGCTGGTTACAGGCGGCCCCAGGACTCCCTGCTGACTCACCAGGTAACCAGCCTCCTACCCTGCCTACCATCTGGGCTGAGGCTCAAACACAGAGGCTCACATTCCGGATGTTTCTGCATGTCTTCCCTGGCTCTTCAAACCTCTGACTGTCTCCGCACAATAAAGATGGTATCTTTAGAGAAAACAGGCAGGTCAGTGTTGTCTCTGACCTTTGTGTCTTTACATGCAGGTATAACAGCCGTTCCGGTTAAGATATGAATATTATCACCATAAGCTCACTCACACACTTCAAAAATAAAATACAATAAAAAATGAAACACTACCACGGTGATGCCATTGCTCAGGGCTCTGACTAAATTAATGATGCTTAAGTAAACTGTGGATTAATTATAGATTGGGCAATATGTCGCTGTGCTGGCTCCATCCTACCTCCAGCCATGATGATAAAGCACTAACCTGCTTTATTGGACAGGAGGAGAGGGCAGAGACTGAGGCATACTGTCCTTGAGGGGAGGAGGTTTGGGATTCACCGCTGTGCCTCTCCTCCTTCATTTAGTTGGTTGGTAATAACACAAACCCTAACCCT